>APFE031054753.1:16320-50896 GCA_000404065.3 Pinus taeda
CATTTCTTAAGTGCATGTAGTATTGCCAACATTTCCTTCTCATAAATAACTTTGTGTAAATATTTTCCTTTGATTGGATGACTTTCAAAAGCAATGAGTCTTTCTTCTTGCATTAAAACAACACCAATTCCATTTCCTGAGGCATCACATTCCACAATAAAGGTTTTAGTGAAGTCTGGCGTAGCTAAGACCGGTGCTTGGCACATTGCCTCCTTAAGATGTTCAAAGGCCTTCGTTGCTTCTGGAGTCCAAGAAAATGCATCTTTCTTCAGTAATGTTGTTAGAGGTGCCACTATTCTTGCATAATTCTTAACAAACTTGCGATAATACCCTGTTAACCCGAGAAATCCTTGCAAATTCTTTATGGATGTGGGGATTTTCCATTCCTTAATGGCTTTAATTTTGCTAGGGCCTACCTTAATACCTTCATGAGATACAATATGACCCAAATATTCCACCTCTTGTACTCCAAAGAAACATTTGGAGGTTTTTTGCATATAATTGTTTCTCCTCCAATAGTTTGAGCACTCTATCAACATGTTGAACATGATCCTTCTAAGACTTGCTGTAGATTAGTATATCATCAAAAAATACTAACACAAATTTTCTAAGGAAGGGTTTGAGAATGGAATTCATCAAACCTTGAAATGTAGAAGGTGCATTGATAAGGCCAAAAGGCATGACCAAGAATTCATAATGACCCTCATGAGTTCTAAATGTTGTTTTCGGAATGTCTTCAGTCTTCATTCTGATTTGATGATATCTTGAACAAAGGTCTAACTTGGTGAAGTAAATTGCTCCATGCAATTCATCCAATAATTCATCAATGATGTGAATGGGGAATTTATACTTAATAGTGAGCTTGTTGATCTCTCTATAATCCGGACACATGCACCATGATCCATCCTTCTTGTGCACCAATACTACTGGAGCAGAGAAAGAACTTTTACTAGGTTGAATTATACCAACATCTAGCATTTTTGCAACCAAACGTTCGATTTCACTCTTTTGGTCATAGGGATATCTGTAAGTCTTGATGCTTGGATAAAAAATTCCTCGAATCAAATGAATGGCATGATCATGATCATGAATAAGTGGGAGGCCTTTGGGAGTATCAAATACCCTGGAATGATTGTTCAAGACTTTTTGGAGATTTGGAGAAACAGATGATTCCAATGTGAGAACAACTAGCGAACATAATTGTGAAATTACGCCTCGTTGTTCTTTCTTTAGAATATTTGTCATGCCGTTAGAGCTGATTATCTTTCCTGGTTTCACTGTGATACCCCTTAATTCAACTTCCTTTCCTTCCAAAACAAATTTCAAGAAAAGTTCTTGAAAACTAAAAGTTATCGTACCCAAAGATTGTAGCCATTGGACTCCTAATACAACATCAACACGACCCCTTGGAATGGAAAGCATTGGACTATTCAACACATATTCTCCCATGGATAGCTTGATATTATGGCACTTTCCAGAGAAATTTATGGTTCCTCCATTTGCAACCATCACTTGACACTCTGGTGTTGGATATAAGAAGCAATTCAATTCCTTGCCTATCTTACAATGAATAAAATTATGGGTACTGCCCGAATCAATCAACACTATTACCTTTTTCTTCTTGGCATGCCCTTCTATCTTGATAGTTTGAGGAGTGGTGATTCTGGCCAATGCATTACAAGATATGGTCAGATTCATTTCTTCTTTATCTAGGGTTTGTTCTTGGTGTGTATCCTCTTCTTTTGATGTTTCTTGTTCCTTTTCTTCCTCCTCTTCACAATCTATGTAAAATAATTCCTTCTAAGCACACTTATGACCTTTAGCGTATTTGCTATCACAACTGTAACAAAGCCCTTTTGCTCTTTTTTCTTCCAAATGTTGTGGTGTCAACCTTGTAGGTTGTGGAAGGCTAGGGACAACAACACTTGCATCTTTGTAGTTGTGAGTGGTACGCTTCCTTGTTGCCATAATTTTTCTTTCAATTTTTCTTACCAACCTGAATGCCTTCTCCAATGAATTAGGTTTCCAAAGGCGAACCACATGTTGGATGTTATCCTTTAAAGTCCCTATGAACACATCAATCTTATGTTCCTCTAGAATATCTTTTACCCTTATATTCAATTTTTGTAAGTCCTCAATGTGCCCCACCATTGAACCCTTTTGTTTGAAATTTATCAATTGGCTAAAAAAGGTGTTGCTTTTTGTATCCTCATAATGTGCTACGTAGATTCGGGCACAGTCATATTGATCTTTGCTATTTGCCCTATCTATGAATTTCCCAAGGGTGTTTCTGATGTGTTTCAGCAAGTCCCAGTTCCAACAATGAATTGGGAGATTAGGGAGTCTGACGCATAAAGGGACAACCGTGGGAACATCTACTGTAGGGTCGAAATCCCGCATCCATCTGTTGAGGTACAAGTCCTGGGGGCCCATGAAATAGGGGCCATTCTGAAAGATCAGGTCCTTGTCATCCTTTGAGGTGAATTCGAAGAGGAAGAACCCTCGTCCTAAGAAGTAAGAGGTGACGCTGCTCTTGATAAGAGGAGCCCAGTTCTTGTTAACCCAGGTCTCAGTGGTCTTAGGAGAAGGCCATAGACCGGTGAACTAGCCAATGAGAGCCCGCTCAGCCAAGGAGAGGGCGACTTGAATCAGAGTCTTTGGCGGCAAGGAGATTTCAAGAATGTCTTCCAGCCTCTTGACAAACTTGGCTACTTCACTGTTTTTCTTCTGTGGCAAGCCGGCCAAGAGCCGAGAGAAGGCTTTGGCAAATGAAGGCGGGCCTGCCTGGGGTGAGCTCGGGACCTCCATGAGGGTGAGCTTGGCTTACTAGTCCCTCCCAACAACAGACGAGCGCTCTGAACCGCAGGAACTCAAAAAAGAACACAAAAAGGAGGGCAGAGGGCCCAAAGCCACGAGCCATAGAGCAACAAGGGTGCAGAGGTACCGAGGTGCAACTAGGGTTTCATGGCAGTGCTCCAGAGCTCAACGATTGATCCTATCCAAAATTCAAGATTTGGTTCATCCAATGGTTTATTATTATTATTATTTTATATTGATTGATTGATTGATTGATTGATTTATTATTATTATTATTATTATGGGATATTACATGGAGGGGAATTACCTTGAGAGCATTGATGAAGAGTCTCTTGTGATTTGATATAGGCTTTGGTTACGAGCTAAAATTGCTTATCTGGAATAGGGGCTCGATCCTAACTTTTCCATGATGCAATAATGGAGTCTAGATCCAACTATTCTAAGTCCATGTCTTCTACTTCCTCATATTTTGATGCTTCCCCATGCTCATAAATCATTTCACCATCTTCAAATCCCTTGGATTTATCTTTGTTGTCTAAGTTGCTTCATTTAGTTTGATAGATGACCACTTCAACTAATTTTTTAGGAGTGGTTTCTTTGCTCTTCTTGTTGCTTTGGCTCATTTTTTGTAGAAACCAGTTATGGATTGGATAGAGTTGCATATTTTTTGTTGATTTTGATACCTTATGAAGATGCATTTCTTGTACCTTTTTTTTGGTTCACCTTCTATTCAAGACTCTCTCAAAGCCATCTTGATCCTTTTGGATTTGCGACTTGGAGGGTTGTATGGGGACATTTAAAGGGAATTCCTTCAATAAATGATCATGTTCATGGCTTTTTAAACATTAAAATGGTATATGCTCATAATATATTGGTCGACACAAGAAATTATCATCATAACCGAGTGAAATATTAGCTAGAAATGGTTTAGAAACATTCTTGTAAACATATATCATTGCATAGGAGGTATAATCCCTATTTAGTGGTTTTTGAGATCATTGAAATGGATCTCACTTCATTTCCAATTCCTTCCAATACTTCTTGGTCCCAAAATTACCGAGGAAGAGAGTATAATTTAATCTACACTTGTGCTGCCATGAAGACTTGTTTGTCTAGGATAAATCTTTTTGTCCAAATATACATATATAGGCTAATAGAGTTGAAAAAATAGGGTTCATTTTGGAAAGCCTTATCTATGTCTTTTAGGTTATTGAAGGTAGTGGTGAATAAGCATTTGGATAGGAAGTTTCAATTTTACATCGCCTTTGGGTGGCCACTGCTTTTGGATCCACTAGATTAAGGTCTTTTGGTGGGAAAAAACACCCATAAACTTGCCTATAAGTATACGATCTGACATGTACTATATTTTCTTTGTTATCCTAGTGGACATGACTTCATATTTAAGGGTGGTTTTGGCTCAGGGGAGATGGGATACCAACTTTCTATTTTGTTTTGTTTCCTACCCTTGGGATTGCATTGTTATTGCTTCTGAAGATGTTTGGTTAGAGTTTTTTTAAGGTTGTGATTCATTACATTGATTTTTTTCTATTCAAGGTATTGGTGGATTTGTGTGTTGAACAAGCTGAGCTTCACCCAATAACTACATTACAGTAGGAGGGGGGCAAAACTCCCTCCTCTCCGAGTCACCACAGAAATGATCAATAAAAACATAGTATTTTTTTAAAAACCTTAGCTTAGAGTACTCTCCTCACACCATTTTACACTTATCTTTTTTTTGGTCAAATAAGAGTGGAGCCTTCAATTAACAGAAAACATGATACATATAGTATACATATTTACAAGTGTAAAGACCAGAGAAAGACATACTCATTGATGAATACAAAAACCAGGGTAAAAAAACCCTAAACATCACACAACAATATTTACCCATTTTTACCAAAGACTACCTGCAAAAAAACCCTGCCGTCGGTCTGATTCTAGATCCCGCAGTTGACAAAGCATCGCTTTGGAAACTTGCTCGCCTTTTAACTGCTTTCCAGACCCATTAATGCCAATAAACCAATGTTCTATAAAATATCAGGTCTGCTCCTAGCCTTATCCTCCCTCCACTTTAAAACCCGATAACTAATAAGAAGGCATCGCTTCATAAACTTGCTTGCCCTTTAAACCACTTTCTGGACCCGATAACGCCAATGAACCAATGGTCTATAAAATATCAGGTCCGCTCTTGGCCTTATCCTTCCTCCACTTAAAAACCCGAAAACCAATAAAAAGGCATCGCTTTGGAAACTTTCTCGCCCTTCAACCGCTTTCCGGATCCAATAATGCCAATAAACCAATGGTCTATACAATATCGGGTCTGCTCCTAGCCTTATCCTCCCTCCACTATAAAACCCGATGGCCAATAAAAAGGCATCGCTCCGTAGACTTGCTCTCCACTTAACCGCAATCCGGACCCGAAAAGATCAATAAACATGTGGTCTAAAGAGGTTCGGGTCCGCTCTTTGCCTTAACCACCCTCCTCTTTGGAATGTGATAACAATCAGAAAGCAACGTGCCATAGACTTACGCCCAACTTAACCTCCATCCGGACCCAATAAAGAAAAAGAAACTTTGTTCTATGAAATTCAGGTCCGCCCTTAGGCTTAACCACCCTCCACTTAAACACGTGATATCCTTTTGATGAACGGGGGTGCTAAAAACCTACGGTCTGCGCCTAATCCATTAGCACGCAGGTTACAGGAAGCTGAACCCCCTTAAAGGCACGTGACTTCAATATCTAGTAATAAGATCGACGATCAGGGTTAAAAGCGGAAATACTGACTGGTTCCAGGATGTCCATTGATCTACTAGATTTAATGACTCCTCTTCATCCTTCTCTTTGT
Source organism: Pinus taeda (assembly GCA_000404065.3). Lineage (NCBI taxonomy): Eukaryota > Viridiplantae > Streptophyta > Pinopsida > Pinales > Pinaceae > Pinus > Pinus taeda. The sequence continues at coordinate 21,984 of APFE031054753.1, forward strand.
GTATCCATCGTTCCTTCATCTTACCTCTTCCTCCTGCCATGATTTCTTGTCCCACTGGTCTTCCTCCTGCTCATTCTTCATTGGTTTGGAGATTCACCATGTCTCTGTCTGCCTGTCATTGACAGTCATCGCGCAGTTTGCCAGGGGTTATAGACTGCTAGTCATAACAAATGTAGCTTTCTTACATAGCACCCCTTCATTTGCCAAACGATCAGCTAATATATTGGCTTTCCTTCTTACATGAACAAAGCTAACTGTTCTTAGGGTTTGCAAGTGGGAATGAATATGCTGAAAGACCTGCAAGAGCCTCCAATGTTTTGACACTTTTCCATGTGCCGTTCCATGACACATTTTCTTGGCCGCATTAATAACCGGTTCAAAGTCAACTTCAATGATGGTATTGTGTAAATCTGCCTCCATCAGGATTTCTAGGCACTGCTCTAAAGGCCATAAGCTCTGCCATGTTATTTGTGGCAGTCGCTAAATGACTATGGAAGATATTCTTTATGCACCCCTGCTCATCTCTTATAACACCACCATAGCCAGCCATCCTTAAGCTACCCTTAGAGGCCCCATCTATATTGATTTTCAAAAACCCAGGAGGAGGAGGTTGCGAGATATATTTGCCAGTAGTTGTTTTTCTCACACCCTTGCCCTCGCCTTGGAGAACTAGAGAATGAAGACCCAACTGCATTAGTATGCGAGCATCCTGAGGCGAAGGTAGGTCCTCATGGATTTTCCAACTAAGGGCTCCCACTGTATCTTTAAAGATGTCGTAAAATTTGGACAATGATACTCCGGGTCGAGCCTATTTTGTTCTTGAAAATCCTGCAATTTCGTTCTTTCCATACATTCTAGATAATAAAGCCTGGAACCAGAGTCCAAGCCTTGTTAATGATTTCATTACTTGAGAATTTTTTCCTCCAATTCTTCAAAGTATTTGTGATGCCGAGTCTATCCCTATCTGTTTGCCTGAAGAATGAGGCCGCCCAATCCCACATGATAGAGGTGAAGGGGCAGAGGTTTACTAAATGCTCCATTGTCTCCTCCTGTAAGCCACATAGATGGCATTTAGATGGGCCAACAAATCCCTTTTTTAGAAGATTCTCCCATGTGAGAATTTTATTGTGGTGAACCAACCACATAAACAATTTGATTTTCATCCATTGCGGGTTCTTCCAAAGGTCATCCAAATCTGATCAGGGTTTGGATAATCAAAACCTATGGCCATGCATTTAGCTTATTTTGGGGTTAAAAGTGCCTTTGGTGTTTCGACCCCATCTCAGTTGGTCAGACATGGAAGACACCAAAATTTTCCTTTGCTCCAAGTCAAGAGCAAGGGAATCTGCCTGAGCCCTGAAAGCACTCTCTTCATTGTAACAAAGATTCTTCTAACTTCTCCATTTATCCTTGTCTCGTACCCAATCCTAGAAGTCACTTACCATAAGTAAACCTTTGTTGTCAGTGTCATTTTTGAGAGCAGTTAATTCTTATCTAAGCAAATTTGGTTCCTGTTGCCAGTTATCCTCCCAAAACCAAGAAAGGTTCCCATCTCAGATCTCCTAGAAACTATGCTGCTGGACAATGGCTCAGTTTTCCCAAGCAAGGTTCCAACTGTGGGAGCCCTTGATAATTCCTGACATTATGATATGATCCCTTTCCTGCCAGTTATTTACATATTTATGCTTCCATAGCTTAGCCCAAGGGGTAATCGATTCCTTGAGCCACCTCCACCAGAGTTTGGCTCCTGAGACTCTGCTGAGGATTTCAGGGTTGTGAAGCCCCAAACCACCATGGGCCTTAGGTTTGCAGAGCTTGTCCCAAGCCACCAAAGCCCACTTCTTTTTTTCTGCCCCTTTGCCCCAAAGAAAATCTATTTGAATATTCCTCATCTGTTGCATAACTCCTTTAGGAGCAGGAAGAGATGACAACATGAAGATGGGTATGGCCTGTAGGACAGCCTTTGTAAGCACTAGACGCCCTACCAAATTCAAAGACCTGCAAGTCCATTTCCTGATCTTGTCCTGAAGTTTGTTAATTACTGGCTCCCAAACTTCCTTGCTTAGAGGTTTATCCATTAGAGGCATACCAAGGTACTTAGAAGGTAACTAATCCCTTTAAAACCCTAGAATTCTGGTGAGGTTTCTCTGAATAGCAGTGTCAGTGTTAATTTTTTTTTTTTTGATTTGTCAAGGCTTACCACTATTCCAGCAGCCATAGCAAAGTTGTTCAAGATTTATTTAAAAGCTTTGGCTTCCTTGACCATGGGAATGCCCTGCAGCATAGTGTCGTCCACAAATTGTTGGTGAGTTGAAGCAGCTCCATCTATGGTCAATTTCAGTCCCTGGATTCTTCCTTCAACACTTGCACTTTTTATTGCTCTACCTAGCCCTTCCATCATGAGGACAAAGATGAAGGGGGAGAGTGGATCTCCTTGTCTAAGACCCCTGGAAGGCATAAAGGTTCTTGAGGGCGAGCCATTAAGCAAGATTGAAAAACTAACCGAGGATGCCAGGGCCATAACCCATCTAATCCAGTTGTGGTCGAAACAATAAGCTCTCAGCACTGCCCTAATATAAGACCAGCTTAGTTTGTCATAGGCTTTCGCTAGGTCAAGCTATATGATCATGCCAACTTGCTTATTGCTCTTAAGTGAGTGAACCACCTCATGAGCTTGTATGATGTTATTGAGAATCTGTCTTCCTTCCACATAACCAGTTTGCTCCTCTGAGATAAGAGCTGGAAGAAGGGACTTGAGTCTGTTAGAGATTACTTTGGAAATAATCTTGTACACAAAATTACATAAAGCTATGGGTCTGAATCTGTCTGGTGTCATGGCTTTTTCCTACTTTGGAATCAAAGCTATGAACGAGGCATTAAGAGCATTCACCGTTCTGGATCTTCTGGAGTCTTCCACTACATCAAGGATGTCTTGTTTGACTATTATCCAACATGCTTTGAAGAAATTCACATTGAATCCATCCGGGCCCGGAGCTTTCCCATTTTGCATCTCATTTATAACTTCACTGACCTCATCTTCAGAAACTGGCCTGTTGAGATTGTGATTGTCTTCCCTTGTTACAAGCTTGGGAATATACTTTGTGAAATTGCTAATGAACCATGACTTGTCTAAGAGAGGCTCCTTTGCAATGCTAAGGAAGTGTTGTACGAGGACAAATTCCATTTCTTTGTGGGAGACAAGCTCTTTCCCTTGAAAATGTTTGAGTTTTGAAATTCTGTTATGTGCCCTGTGATCCAAGGTTGATTTATGAAAAAACTTTGTGTTTTTCCCCTTCCCTAATCCACTACACTCTTGATTTCTGCCTCCAGAATATCTCCTCTTGAATGCACCTATCTTCCCATTCCTTCTAAAGAGACTCAGCCTGAGTTTTCCTTTCCTCGGTATAACCGTCTATGATTATGATTTGATTAATCCCCTGAAGTTTCTGTTCAACTTCTCTTTTGTTTTTAAAAATATTGCCAAACTCTTTCTTGTTCCAATATTTGAGTCTGGATTTGATGTGTTTAAGTCTTTTTTGCAGCATAAACATTTTTGTGCCTTGAATGGGAAAATCCTCCGTCCACCATTTGTCAATATTGCTGGTAAAGTCAAGTTGAGAGAGCCAGACATTTTCAAACCTAAAGGGTCTATTCCTCGGTGTACCCATAAAAGCAACTTCAAGCTGGACAGGCCAGTGGTCCGAGCCTCCAAAGGGAAGGATTAGCGCTAACATGTCAAGGCCTGTGAGAAGGAGGTCCTCTGAGATTACGAATCTGTCTCATTTAGAGGCAGCTTAAGAAGCCCCTCCTCTCTTATTGTTCTAGGTGAAAGTGCCATTTATTGTTTCAACATCCACTAGTCTCATTTTGTTTAAGAAGTTCTATAAGGCAATGGAGTCTCTCCCTAATGTTCTGGTGCCTCCTTTTTTCTCTGCAAGAGATTTAATCATATTGAAATCTCCTGCCAGAATTCAGGGGATAACATGATATCTCTCTCTCAACTCCTCAAGGGAGGTGAGAAGCTTGAGTTTGTCTTCTAGTTTTTGAGGACCATAGACATTTGTAATCATGTAAGTTTCCCTGTCACCCAAAGGTTGTATCACCAGTGATAAATAGTTCCTAGATGCTTCCGCAACTAGGATTCCAAGTTTCTGGGGATACCAAAGCATAAGAATTCCTCTTGCTGAGTTATCAGCCTTAACCTCCAGATACTCATACTTGCTTAAGCATTTGTTATGTATTTATTTGATCCTGTCCATCGAACATTTAGTTTCCTGAATAAAAACCATATCTGGTTTTTCTTCTTTCATTCTACTGCTTAGATTTCTTTGTTTCCTTTTACTTCCTAGGTGCCTAATGTTCCAGGTTGTAATATTCATTAAGAAAGGTTTGTAAAGGAGTAGCTGGTGAGATATCTCATCTTACCTGAGTTAATCATAAGTTTTCCACATTTGGTCAGCAACTCATTCTGTCTCTTTCTTCCTCTTTTCCTACCTGGATTCTTGGAAGAGTGTCCTGGTGTTTCCTTCATTGTTTTCATCCCTCTATTATCCTGGTTTTCATGGTGTCTTTTGACTCCAGAGCCCTTTGATTGGGATCTCCAGAGGAAGAGCTATTGAACCCTATCAAACTCCTCCTTTGGCAGGGAGTCAACCACTTTGGCAATACCATGCTCCAGAAACTTTTCTAGATCTAAGTTCTCCATCTCAAGAATTTTCTGCAGTTCATTGTCCTCCGTTCCTACCTCACTTGGGGTCATTTCATGGTCCCTACTGAGCTCCACAATGTTTGGTAGATCATCCTTTTGCTGGTTTTTCTCTGGTATGTCCTCCATGTTGGCATCCCTATCCTTGTCATTGGTGTTAGTCTTTGATTCCTGGTTTGCCCCGTTGTTTCCAACTTCTTCTTCTAAGATTTTGAAACTATTGTGACTCGGTTGCCCATCGTCGTAGATTTTCTTTTGGTACCTCTTTCCTCCTTTCCCTTTGCCCCCCACTTTAGTGAAACCATTAGGATCTTTGCTTATGGTGGCGTTTGTGTTGTTCTCCCATTTGTTTGATGGGCAGTCTCTGTAAAGGTGCCCATGTTCATGACACTTATGACATCTGAATGGGACATGTTCATAGTCCACCGCCTGCACCCATTCTTCATCATACACTTCCAAAATGATCTTGTCTTGAAGTGCACCAGATAAGTCCATTTCCACACAGATTCAGGCAAATGAAGTGTATTTTCCTCTTAGGGTCACATTTGATATTTTTATAAAATGACCTAATTTATTGCCGATAGCCTTTAGAGACTCTGGCAACCAATAATCTAGAGGAAGGGAGTATAGTCTTATCCATACCGGTACTGAAGTGAACGTTTCTCGTTCTGGTACAAAATTCATCACCCATGGTCGCATGTAAAGGCCTGCAACGACGAAGAAATAGTGTCCTCCCTCAAACACTTTGTCTTTATCTTCCAGGCTCGTGAACACCACCATGAAGAAGCCCTTGGATCCAAGGTGAAGGTTTATTTCCCCCTTTGGTTTCCAGTGATTCCTTATCCATGCGTGTAAGGCCTTCTCCGTTGGCCAAATCCCCATAAATTTGCAGATGACTGCGTGTTCCGCCATGTGTTCTCTATGCACTTGTAGCGTTGGGTCGCTTAAAACGATCCAAGGAATTATGGTCGACTTGGGTTTACGAACCCCTGTCGTGCTTGTGGTGCAACTTTCTGACTGCTACCTTCTTTCCTCTTCTCCCTGCTATCTTCCTCATGACTTTCTTTCTGTTCCTGAGGTTTGATGTTTCCTATGTTCATATCCTCAGTTATCCCCTTCGATAGTTTCTTGAATCGATGCAGACCTGTTCCCTTGCTTCTGTTTGCAGCTATTTGACTATAGGAGGGAGCAAAACTCCCTCCTCCATGACCCGCCATGGTTACCAATGCCAAACCCCAACTTAAGACCTAGTTCAGGTTGCAGAGCTCTGTTTCGAGCACCGACAACCACCATTTTACACTTATCAATATTGATTGATTGATTGATTTTATTTATTTTTATTTATTTATTTATTATTACTATTATTATTATCATTTTTTTTATGCATGAATGTATACTATGTTGTCAAAAAATATTCACAATATGATGAATTTCAAGGAGAAAAAAAACAATTGATTTTTTTTTTACTAGTCATAGTTTTTTTTTTCTTATTCTTCTTCTTATTATTAGTTTTATTGCTTTTTTAATTGGATTTTTTTGAGATTTCAATTCTCTCCACTAATAGAATGATACAAAAACAAAAAATAAACTATTTGCCTAATATTTTACATGAGAAAATAGGTAAATATTTGTAGTCCAAGCATAATTAATGCAAAGTCAATGTCAATAAGATATATCTTGGGTTGTTGGGAGGAATGATTTTTTTTTAAAGAAGCGGTTTATTATTAAAACAAAATCTGGATTGCAGGCTAGAACCCTTACAAAATTCATGTACTTCCATCAAAATTATGCTTTTTGAGACCTAATACACATGCAATTTAACTTTGTGGCATTTTTTCCCAATGATTCTAAACAAATGTATGTTGTAAATCCTTACAAAACTACCTAATATTAACTTATATTGGCACTACACTCTAAACATAAATCAACAAAAAAAGCGTCCAAAATTCAATACAATGCATCTTGACGGTTTAACCTGGGTGTCCCAGGGCTTGGCTGACCTTCCTCTTTTCTTGACAGCTTCACCTTCAGTTCCAAGCCTCTCTAGTGAGAACTCGAGTCCATCTGTGAACATCTCCTCCATTTCCGCAAGCTTGCAGTGTATAACTACCATTTATATTTTGACCTCTTGTTGGAGCCTGTCAAGTTTAGCCTAGAAGAAATCAACTTTATAACTAACCATCAGTTGCAAAGTATGATGTACCTTCTCCTCTGCCTTCTGTCTTGCTTAGTGACCAAGATGCACACTCTCCATTGTTTCCTTTACACTATCCAAAATTGTGTTTATATCCATCTATTATGGATCACGAGAAGTGGAGTCGGCTGCAACCATGACACATTTTACCACCAACGTCACCAATTGATCAAGACAGACACAACAATTCGTGGATAGTTTTGAAGCAATCCTTGCCCTTCAAGAAGACCAAAAGGGAATATATATACTAACTTGATGAGCACTAACCTAGTCACCAAGGCTAGCCATGTGATTGAAAGGCTGCCTTAAATCCATTGAAAGCAAGTTGGAAATTTCTAGAAAGAAATCACTTGAAGGTCCCGATTGAAAAGGACACTTGTTACAATGAGAAGAGGGAGATGTTTCTGACATGGTGCGAATTAAATGTGGCTAGCTCAACATTCCTTTAATTCTATGCTCGATACAATTATTCTCATGCACCATGCAAAACAGGAGAAAAATCTTCCACCAAGTGTTGAATTTGAATCGGTGTGAATCCACCTTGGGAGTGGATCGAGACCTAATCATTTGCTAACATGTTTGCTGAGGAATTCAAGTTCCTTAGCACATGTTAGATTTCTACCTTCACAAATTGTTGGAGTTGGAGAAGAATCCTTGCCTTAATGAAAGATGAGGTAGCTTTAGAATGACAAATTGCTTCCCATACTCTTCAAATAACTATTATTGACTCACCAAAACTCATTATTTCTTGTATTTTCAAGTCAATTTATTGCTTTAGTCCTCTCCATAGATTGAGGAATTTTTCTTGATTGTTTGTTGTTGTTCCTAATCCCCATGAGTATTGTTTCTTTGTTTGTCCATCAGGGCCAAAAATCACCCCTCCCTCTTTTTCCACCCCTAGAAAGAATGATTGTTATTCTCCCCACCAATGTTCAATTCCCCTAGGTGACATGTTGAGATTATACCAATTATATTTATGTAATGGCTTTGGGCCTTGTTGTTGTACAACCTTGAGCAGGATGGGATGCTTGGTTATATGGAAGAAAAAAACTAATGTAAAGTTATTGATGAAACAATCGTTATATTCTTGGGCTTTGAAAGGAAGTAGTATGCTAATCATTAGTGAATTATAAAGAATATGTTAAGTGGACACACAAACACAATTTGTAATATATTAAAAAATAAAATATTTTAAAGTATACTTTTTTTAACCATAACTGGAAAATATTGTATTGATCAAATTTTGTGCCTAAATATGCAACAATGATTTATAGTTACACGGAGAGTACTTTGTAGGCTTATATATTTAATCTATCCAAAATGTCTCACCGTGGGACAAAGTATAAGCAAAGCCGCATTAATCTAAAAGTCCTAGTCGAATATACCCTATAGAAAACTTCAAGTATCGAACAATTTTTTGCTTCTGTGATAACCTATACTAGTATTGGAGTAATATCCAGACACTAAAAAGAAACAAGCTCTGAAGTTGGAGCTTTTACATTCAAATGTTTTAGAAAATAAATAGAAGGACTAGCATAATTACTCGAAGAGATAGGAGACATAATACCCTTGCTACACCATGTTCTAATTATTTAATTTGAATCCTTATGTTACCACTTTCATCCTCTACCCATTGAATATGTTATCTTTGCTTAATCAAGATGTCCATTGTGGATGATAATTGTGCCACCAATTGGTTACATCTCTGTTGCAACTATGCCATAACATCCTGGATCTCCTTGAATTTTGAGGCAAGTATACAAGAATCATGTCATTTACCTAGATGGCTTTGGAAGCCACCCTTTCTAAGTTCCAAATGATGGCCATCAACCAGAGAACCACTAAAATCCTTGCATGTAGGACCAAACACTAAACAAGGACTATCGTCAATATTAAGGACATGAAGTGTCATGGCAATTTAGTCTCTTAAATCGAAGAAACCACGATGAAACAAAGAAGACATGACTATGTATAAACAATAGCAACCATAGGAGGAACAAGGGAAGCAATTTAATGATAAAACCCTATAGTACTAGTGTAGCCCCCATATTGTTATTGTTGTGCCCCATAGAAGCTCACTATTGTTATTGTTATGCCCCATAGAAGTCCACTATTGTTATTTTTGTGCCCTTACACTATTATTTTTATGTAGGCCCTAGTTATATTTTGACCCCTCAGACTCCTATATATACCAAGGAGGTTTTGTCATTTGAATCATCCAAGAATTGTTCGTTTATGTGATGTAAATGAGGTTTCCCCCTTGAAGAGTCTTATTTTCAAGTCATTGATCTATCTTTTCTTCTGTTTTGTTATTTGGTCACATAACCTTTTGTACGAGAACTTTGGATCCTAGGGTTTCGCTGCTTCAAACATGTCATCTTGGCATTTTCGTTATAATTGTTTTCTACAATGCTTTAGAAGTTGAAATTTTGACCCGATAGAGCCGAAAAATTGGTGCACATCATGTAAAAATTTAATATATTGGTTCGATATATTATCTGAGATATGATTCAAGGAAGTTAGAGTTTCTGTGTGCTCCAAAATTATGTCTCACAAAGGTGACTTGGGAAAATCATCATAACTTTCGTTTCAGGCATCCAAATTGGATTTTGTAAGAACTATCTGAAACTGAAAAAAATGCAGTTTCTTGGGTATCATTTCTAGGTCCGAAGGATGAAATAGTGATATGTGTCATTCTGTACAAGTTTTCTCTATTGAGCCAATCCATAAGCAGGTCAACTTGCGAGATTTGGCCTAACTTTATCTTGAAGACTCCAATCTCAGTCTAATTGGCGACATTGGAAAGAAGAGACAAAGCCTAGAATGAAATTTCAGACATTGGGAGACTAAATTATAGAGATACAACATTTTCAGGATCAAGCTCCAAAAATCAAGAAAAAAGGTGTGTGCTTTTTAAGTTTTGTGTAAGTTTTGTTTGAAAAACCAGTCTGAAGTGATTCAAAGGGCATAGTAAATAATATATATAATTATTTGGTTCCAATATGCCTCACAACAAAAAAATGGATACTCTCAGTAAGCAACCAAAAAGCTCTACTATGACGCATGAAGAAGAAGAAGAAATGCAACATGACATATCAAAATTACGAGACCAAGTGAAGCAAATTTCACTCTCACAAAGAGAAACACAAAATGAATTGGATGTTTAAAAGCAAACATGGAAGGTTTAAAGGATGGTTTAAAAGCATGCATGGGAGTTTTTAAAGTAGACATGGACACGATGAATGTCAAGTTGGAAGGGTTGACAAAGGTTCTACAAGAAAGGCTTCCTAGTGGTGACAAGGTACTCCATGAAAATCACGATGAGGACAAAAGGAATATGAATTATGATTTTAAAGACTCCAATGTTGGGTCTTAGACCCACCACATTCAAAAGATCGATATGAGGAAGTTTGATGGCAATGATACATTAACATGGATACTACAGATGGAGAAATTCTTTGATCTACATAATGTGCAACACAAACAAAAGGTACGCATTGCATCTTTATATTTAGAACCCAATCAATTTGAATTGCATCGATGGATTTGTTCCCATAAAATACTTGTCACATGGACAATTTTAATGGAGGAATTGATAACACATTATGGGGATACAAAGAGAAATACCTTCTTTAGCCAAATGATAAATCTCAAACAAAAGGGCTCAATTGGGGATCACATTGAGTAATTCCAAAGATTGAATATCAAGGTAGATGAAGTTATATAGGAGCATATGATTGATGTCCTCATAGGGACTTTAAAGAATAACATCCAACATGAGGTTCACCTTTGGGAACCTAATTCATTGGAGAATGCATTCAGAGTGGAAAGAAAAGTTGAAAGCAAAATTATGGCAACAAGGAGGTCTACCACTCACAACTACAAAGATAGAAGTGTTATCACTCCTAATTTCCCACAACCTACAAGGTTGAAACCAAATAAACTGGAGGAAAAGAGAGTAAAAGGGCTTTGTTACAATTGTGATAACAAATACACTAAACGTCATAAGTGTTATGAGAATAAATTATTTTACATAGATTATGAAGGGGAGGAAGAAAAGGAACAAGAAGCATCAAAAGGAGACGATATACACCAGAAACCAACCATAGGGGTTGAAAAATAAGACATGAATCCAACCATATCTTGTAATACGTTAGCTGGAATTACCACTCTTGAAACTCTTAAGATAGAAGTATATATCAAGATGAGAAAGGTAATAGTGTTGATTGTTTCAGGTAGTACTCATAATTTTGTTCATTGTAAGGTAGCCAAGGATTTGAATTGCTTTTTATATCTAGCACTAGAGTGTCAAGTGATGGTTGCAAATGGAGGAACTATAAATTGCTCAGGGGGGTGCCATAATATCAATCTAAACCATGGGGGAATATGTATTGAATAGTCCAATGCTCGCCATTCCGATGGGCCGTGCAGATGTTGTATTAGGAGTCCAATGGTTACACTCTTTGGGGACGATAGCTTTTGATTTTCAAGAAAGTTTCTTGAATCTTTTCTCAGAAGGAAAGGAAATTGAATTAAATTGTGTCACAGGGAAAACTAGGAAGATAATCGTCTCTAATGGTATGTCCAAGATTTTGAAGAAGGAAAAACGAGGGGTAATTGCACAATTATGTTCACAAGATGTTCAAACATCTAAGTCATCCATTTCTCCAGATCTCCAAAGAGTCCTTGACAATCATTCACTCCCAAAGGTCTCCAAAACATTCATGATCATGATCATGCTATTCACTTGATTCCAGGAAGTGTTCCTCCAAACATTAGACCTTACATATATCCTTATGCCTAAAATAGTGAAATTGAATGTATGGTTGCAAAAATTCTAGAGGCAAGTATAATTCAACCTAGCCAAAGTTCTTTCTCTTCTCAAGTAGTATTTGTGCACAAGAAGGATGGATCATGGCATATGTATTCATATTATAGAGAGCTCAACAAGCTCATTATTAAATATAATTTTCCCATTCTTGTCATTGATGAACTATTGGATGAGCTACACAAAGCAATTTACTTCACGAAGTTGGATCTGTGTCCATGATATCATAAAATTAGAATGAAGACAAAAGACATTCCAAAAACAACATTTAGAACCCATGAAGGCCATTATGAATTTTTGTTAATGGCTTTTGGCCTTACAAATGTGCCTTCCACATTTAAGGGTTTGATGAATTCCACTTTCAAATCCTTCCTTAGAAAATTTGTGTTAGCATTTTTTGATGATATACTAATCTATAACAAGTCTTGGAAAGATCATGTTCAACATATTGACAGGGTTCTCAAACTATTGGAGGAGAAGCAATTGTATGCAAAATCCTCCAAATGTCTCTTTGGGGTATAAGAAGTGGAATATCTGGGTCATATTGTATCATGTGAGGGTGTTAAGGCAGACCCTAACAAAATTAAAGCCATCAAGGAATGAAAAATCCGCACAATTGTAAGGTGTCTTCGAATATTTCTCGAGTTGACAAGGTATTATCGCAAGTTTGTTAAGAATTATGGGAATATAGCAACACCTCTAACAACATTACTAAATAAAGATTAATTTTCTTGGACTCTAGAAGCAACTAAGGCCTTTGAACATATTAAAGAGGCAATGTGCCAAGATTCGCTATTAGCTACACTAGACTTCACAAAAACCTATATTCTAGATTGGGATGACTTAGGAAATGGCATTGGTGTTGTTTTAATGCAAGAAGGAAGACCCATTCTTTTGAAAGTCATCCAATCAAGGGATAATATTTATGAAAAACCTATTTATGAGAAGGAAACGTTGGCAATACTACATGCACTAAAGAAATGGTGCCCTTACCTAATGGGAAGACATTTCAAGGTAATTATGGATCATGATAGTCTTAAATACTTCTTGGAAAAAAGATTATCTTCAGAAAAGCAACAAAAACGGGTCACAAAAATGTTGGGTTATGACTTTGAAATCATCTACAAGAAAGGGAAGCAAAATGTTGTTGCTGATGCACTCTCAAGAAAGGATGAGGATGTGGAAGCATTTCTTTGTGCCATTTATATTATCGAACTTGATTGGATAACTAAAGCAAGGGATGAATGGAAGAATGATGAATATGTATGGACACTCATTCAAAAGTTGCAGCAAGATCCCAGTGCATATCATTCATTTATTTGGAAAAATGATTCATTGTGGTACAAATATCACCTATATCTATGTAAGAACTCCCAACTTAAACAAAAGGTTCTTTTGGAATTGTACACCTCTCCCACAACAAGGCACTCAGGATTTTTAAAAACTAACCACAGGGTCAAGAAGTATTTTTTTTGGGATGGACTTAAATATGATATTCAAAAGTTTGTGGCGGAATGTTTAGTTTGTCAACAAAATAAAATTGAGACAATTAAGACCCTAGTATTTTACAACCATTAGCCATTCCAAGTAAATAGTGGGAAGAGGTATCAATGGATTTTATCATAGGTTTACCAAAGTTTGAAGGAAATAATGTCATCATGGTGATACTCAATAGAATTACCAAGCATGAACACTTTTGTGCACTATCTCATCCTTTCAAAGCTAGTACAATCACTACTGCATTTATGGAAACAATTCAAAAGCTACAAGGAAACCCAAAAGTTATTGTAAGTGATAGAGATCCCATTTTCACTGGAAATTATTGGACAAAATTACTTTCTTATCTTGGTACTCAATTACCTTTTAACACATTTTATCATCCTCAATATGATGGGAAAACTGAGATAATAAACAAATTTTTGGAAGAATATCTTTGTTGCTTTATATTTGATAAACATACACAATGGATTAAGTGGTTACCCTTGGTGGAATGTTGGTATAACACTTCCTTCCACACCACAACAAAAATGACCCCATTTATGGCGCTTTATGGATATCATCCACCATCCATCACATCGACTTTAAGATACAATTCTAAGGTTCAAGCAATGGAAGATCACACCAATCATCAATAAGAAGTTCTCCAACTCTTAAAATATAACTTGACCTTGACACATAATCGAATGAAACAATAGGCATATCAACATTGCAAAGAAAGAAGTTTTGATGTGGGTGATTGGGTTTTTTTATGGCTACAACCATACAAACAAATGTCCCTCAAGCAAGCTAAGAAGGATAATAAATTATCACCCAAGTATTATGGCCTTATAAGGTGTTGCAAAATATTGGTACTATGGCATACAAATTGGAGCTGCATGTAACTTTGCGAGTACACCAAGTTTTCAATGTTTCATGCTTAAAGAATATTATAGGTGACAAGCTTACAGTTCAAACTATATTGCCAGAACTTGACGAAGAAGGAAAAATCATATTAGAGCTTGAAGCAATCGTAGAAACAAGGATTCGACAACTACGGAATAAATCAATTTCAGAGTATTTTATTAAGTGGAAGAACTTACCTGCTGAAGAATCCACATGGGATGATGAGTATTTTATTCATAAGCATCCAAAACTACTCAAGCATTGAGGACAACATCTTTTTGAAGGAAAGGGGCATGGTAGATCCCTATAGTACTAGTATAGCCACCATATTGTTATTTTCGTGCCCCATAGAAGCCCACTATTGTAATTTTTGTGCCCTTACATTATTATAGTTATGTAGGCCCTAATTAAATTTTGACCCCTTAGACTACTATATATACCAAGGAGGTTGTATCATTTGAATCATCTAAGAATGATTCATTTGTGTGATGTAAAGGAGGTTTCCCCCTCGAAGAGGCTTATTTTCAAGTCATTGATCTATCTTTTCTTTTGTTTTGTGATTTGGTTACATAACATTGAACATGAAAGCTACACCCTCTAAACACCAAACCGCCACAATCCAATCCAATAAACCAAATTCTACTACAAAACATCTAGGGATTAATTGCCAAGCCAACTCATCCTCTTAAAACCACAGAGTCCGTGTATACTAAAATTCCACAACATGTTCCCTATCATCTACCACATTGAGGGCCAAACATAAGGAATTCAATGTGTGAACCCTCTTTTGTATCAAATGCATAGTTAAGAATCATAATTTCCCATGCTATGGGGTATACAATTCCATAAATACCTACATGATGTGAATAACTAGCCTTGTAGATATCATTATTGAGATGGAAAACACCTCCATGCCAACTAAAAGAAGAGGCAAAAATTTAACCTCGACAACCACTAGTTGATGCAAGCCCACATCACCCCCTATAATCATATCATTGACTTGTAAAAACCCTACTTCTTGTTATATTTCCAAGTGATGTAAGGAGTTATCCATGGCATTATTATTCCTAGGGACATGCTTGGCTTGGAATTCTACATTAGAACTCAAACTAGAGTGGATCCCTTTGAAAATTGCATTGAGTTTCAGATTAGTGGGGAGGAGACAGTGTAAATATTAAATAATAATTTTGGAATCTCCCATAATGACTAGTTTACATATGTGTAAAGACATTGTTTGTATGATTCCTGGAAGCATAGCGTAAGCCTCTAGCTTATTATTGCATGCTTACCCAAACTCCAAAAATAAAATAATATTAATTATCCACCAAGATACACTAACATCCCTTACACTTATAAATATATATATATTTTTAATAACATCAAAATTTAAATTTTACCATTTTTATAAAAATTTCTATAAATTATTTTTAATATAAGAACACGACATAACATTCACATCACACTTTTATTTGCTACAATTAAATTTACATATTTTCGACGACACATTTAAATTTCTTATTAATAAAATAATTTTAATATAAAAAACAACCTAAGTTTAACATTATGCTCACTTATTTTGTTCATACACATCTCCATCTCCTTTGATACTATAGTATAAAATATACATTTACATAGTAACTTTACAAATATCAAAACTATTTGATATTGTGGGGACCAATTTTTTTATACCAATTTACAAATGAATAAGAAATCTTTGATATTGTAAGAAGCCCATTTTGTAAACTAATTGTTGACATGAAGTTGAGAAGGAATTTACACAAGGATGAGGGGCATGGATTTGACTTCCCTTTGGAGTCCTACCAAGTAGTGTAACCATGCATGAACTTTGTGAGTTGTAAATTAAGCGTGGCATGAGTTATGGACCTTGTAATGAGTGTGAGAGGGGTATGTACTCCTAAATTTGTTAGTCCCTGGCTTGCCAGGGACTATAGCATTTGACTTATGGTCAAAGTGTGTTAACTCTGCATTATTTGGTTGTTCTTTGCAATTTAAACCAAAGTTTCAGGAAAATGCTTAATATTTCTGTTTTTTTTATAAATTCAAAAAATAATTCTAATTTTCAGCATATCTTATTTCTTATTTTCGATTGGTTGAGGGAACTTTGATGGGATATAATTCTCTTGGTGGAAAGCATTTTATTTTCGGCATTTGTCAGTGCCTGACAATTCATTAAAAAAAAAAAAAACTTATTTTTTGAGTAGCCATTCTGTTGGTGAGTGCTCTGATATTGACACTGTTATGTTATTGGTTTGTTTAATGATGCCAGAGTTGACATAGTTATAGGCCCTTTTCATAGGTGGGGGTTGGGGGGGGGGGGGGGGGCTGAACAAATCTCCAATCAATATTATTATGTATCCTTGTGGTGCAAATCTTTTACTATGCAAAGGACAAAATTTGTGTGGGGGAATGGGGGTGTATAGGGAACTTTATTCCACAATGGTGAAATTAATTTTAAACTTTTTTGCATTTAGAACTTTTATAGATGTAGATATGCGGGAGAGAAGTTGCATAGAACCATGATTTTGTGACTAGCCATTTTGTTGGTGAGTGCTTTGACATCAACAATGTTATGTTACAACTTTTCCCAATGAAGTCAAAATTGACACGGTTGTAAGTCCTTTGCATTGGCCAAGGGGGGGGGCGGGGGGGTTGCGCTGAACAAATCACAAATTAATGCTATTATGTTTCCTTGTGTGGGGGGCTGAGTATGTGCAACATAACGGATGCAAAGGGAATGTTATTCCACAATGATGAAATTAATTTTAAGCTTCTTTACATTTGAAACTTTTATAGATTTAGCTGTGCGAGAGAGCAGTTGCATAGAGATATGAATCTTTGCAAAATGAACGATGTGCAAAGGACGAGGTATGTACAGGATAATGGGGGTGCAGAGATAACTTTAATTGATTTAACTATGAACAAATCTCAAACTAATATTATTATGTTTCATTGTGTGGAGCTTTCTTGTGCGAAGCATTCCTTGTGCGGGGATTTTATTGTGCAGAGGACAAGGTATCTGCGAGAGAATAAGGGTTTATAGGGAACTTCATTCCATAGGGAAAAAATTAATGTAATATTAATTTGTCCGAAATGAAGGATGTCTGGAGGACAGGGTAATTAATTTAACTGCGGAAATAAACTTTAATATTTCACATTTGTCTATTACACATGTGCATATTTTCTTAATATATAGATTGAAGTTGTTGAGTGCTTTGACACTAACATTGTTATGTTACTACTTTGCCCAATGATGTTGCATTTCTAGGGACTATGACATTTGCCTCATGGTCAAATTGCGTTGACTCTGACCTGGTTGTTTCAGTTTGCGTTTTGGACGGGGTATGCATAATCAATTTAACTATGAACAAATCTCAAATTAATATTAGTATGTTTCATTTTGTGGAGCTTGCTTGTGCGAAGATTTCCTTGTGCAGAGCTTATACTATGCAGAGAAAGGGGAATGCACGGTAGAATGAGGGTGCAAATGAAACTTTATTATGTAGAGATGAAATATCTAATTAATATTATTATTTTTCCTTGTAGTGTGAAACTTTTATTGTGCATCGGACGAAATATGTGCGGGAGAACGGGGGTGTAGAGGGAACTTTATTTCTCAACGGAGAAATTAACTTTAAACTTTTTTGCATTTAGAACTTTTATAGATTTAGCTGTGTGGAAGAGTAGTTGCATAGAGCTATGATTTTGTGAGTGGCCATTCCGTTGGTGAGTGCTCTAACACTGACACTGTTATGTTACAACTCTACCCAATGATGTCAAAATTGACACAGTTGTAGGTCCTTTGCATAGGTGGGGGGGGGGGGGGGGGTGTGTTGAACATATCTCGAATTAATGTTATTATGTTTCCTTATGTGGAGGACAAAGTACGTGAAACAAAACAAGGGTGCATAGGGAATTTTATTTTGCAACGATGAAATTAATTTTAAACTTCTTTGTATTTAATTTTTTTATAGATTTAGCTGTGTGGGAGAGTAGTTGCATAGAGCTATGAATCTTTACAGAATGAAGGATGTGCAGAGGACGAGGTATGTGCAGGATAATGGGGTTGTAGAGGGAACTTTAACTAATTTAACTATGAATAAATCTCGAACTAATATTATTATGTTTCATTGTGTGGAGATTTTATTATGCGAAGGACAAGGTATGTGCGAGAGAACAAGGGTGCATAGGGAGCTTTATTCCACAGGAACAAAATTAATATTTAATGTTAATTTGTGCAGAGGATGGGGTAATTAATTTAACTGCGAAAATAAACTTTAATATTTCATATTTTCCTATTACATATTTGCAAATTTGATTAATATATAGATTGAAGTCGTTGAGTGCTCTGACTCTGACATTGTTATGTTACTGCTTTGCTCAATGATGCCTCATTGCCATGGACTATAACATTTGCCTCATGGTCAAATTGTTATGACTCTGAATTATTTGGTTGTTTCAATTTGCATTTTGGATTGGGTATGCGTAATCAATTTAACTATGAACAAATCTCAAATTTATATTATTATGTTTCATTATGCGGAGCTTGCTTTTGCGAAGCTTATACTATGCGGAGAAAGGGGAATGTGCATTAGAACGAGGATGTGAATGGAACTTTATTTCATAGGGATGAAACTAATTTTCAACTATTTTGCATTTAAAACTTTTATAAATTTAGTTGTGAGGGAGAGTAGTTCCACAGAGCTATGAATCTCTGCAGAGGACGGGGTATGTGCAGGAGAACGAGGGTGCAGAGGGAACTTTATCCGTCGACGCATAATTAATTTAACTATGAACACAAACTTTAATTTGTAATGCAATAATATTTCACATTTACCTACTACATATATATATAAATTTGCTTAATATACAAATTGATTAACGTAGGGTTGTTTCAGTTTGCGTTTTGACAATATAAATTTCGATTCCACTTTCATACTATGCAGAATGAAAACATTCACTATTCTTCAGTGCTACGTACAGTTAAAAATGTTTATCATTAATGTGGCAAAACCATTAATTACTAAACATGCATGTGTTCGTACACTCTTTCTACCACAAATTGTTTCTCCTTCTTGTGCATATTACAAAATTAGTCTTTATTATGCAAAGATATGCAACATTGGGCGTGTAGGATAGGATGTGCGTGAGAGAATGAGTGCATACATGAAATTTACAACTATTTTACATTTAAAACTTGTATAGATTTAGTTGCGTGGGAGAGCGTAATTTGTGCGGAGTATGAAGTATGAATATGTGTGCAATGAAAGATGTGTTGAGGATGAGGTATGTGTGAGAGAGATGGGGTGCACACGGAGCTTTGTTGCATATGCAAGAAATTTGTTTTAGACCATTTTCCATTCAATAGGCACAATTAGAAAGAGCAGTTTGTAAACTAGAAATAACGAATATTTCATATTTGTGTTGCTAGTGACTATAGCATTTTCTTGGGCATCAAAGTGCGTTGAATCTGTATTATTTGAGTGTAACAAAAAGTTTCAACCGTGGTGTTGTGGTTTTTTGGATAAATTTTGCATTGTTGGATTTCGTTAGTTAGACAAGCTTTGAAGTATTTGTTATGTACATAATTGAATTTGCGAACCTTTTCAATGGGAAATCCCTATCCACTATTTACAAAATGAATATTACACATTTGTGTTGCTAGTCACTATAGCATTGCCTGAGCATCACTGTGCGTTGAATCCGTGTTATTTGAGTGTAACAAAAGGTTTCATTTGCAGTGTTGTGGTTTTCCGGATAAATTTCACGTCGGCGTATTTCATTAGCTAGACAGGGTTTGAAGTATTTGGTATGTAAAGAATCGAATTTGTGAACCTGTTCAGTGGGAAAAACCTATCTATTATTTACATAATTGATATTGCTCATGAGAACCTTCTTGTTCCAAAATAGAGGAAATAACAAAGAGACTTATATCTCCATCCATTTGCAGCAAACCCCTTGCTCTTTCTTATGTTTTCTCTATATTATCACTTTGCTCTTTCTTATTTTTGCTCTATATTATCACTTTGCTCTTTCACACAAATCACTAGCATGTTGATATTGTCAAAATTCGATATAAGTCATTAATATAAATCATCTTGAAGTACACTGGAATTGATGGCATTCTCATATTCAAAATAAAAAACAATAACTAGAACTCTCACTAACCACACTATTATTAACCCAAATAGTAATGCAATTGCATAAGTTCTGGCATTGCTGGACAAAGCGGTGGGGGCATTTCTTCAGTTAGTGCTCTAACGCTTAGAGAAAGACAAGAATTTTTAGTGGATTTATCTTGTATTATTTCATTTTAAGCTTCTTTCCATTGAAAACTTTTATAGATTTAATTGTGCAAGACAATTGTTTCATAGTAATGTGAATATGTGAGGAATGAAGAATGTGCAAAGGATGGTTTACGTGCGGGAGAACGAAGGTGCAAAGGAAATTTTATTTTGAAAACACGAAATTAATTTAACTAGGAAAATAGACTTTAATAAACATTAAATAAGAAACATTACTATTTCCTTTTAAATAATAAACATTAATTTACACCAACAAGATTAGTAGAAACTATTAATAATTAATACGAAAAAACATCATTTTTGATATTCTTCAAAAGTTTTGATTAAGAGGAAAGTTTCAATTTCATAAAACTTACATTCATTCAATCAACATGATGGAATATATAAAATGAAAACATACCAAAGGGTTTTTTCCTTGAAATAAAAGTTTGTACAGAATAAAAAAATTCAAATTTTTTTGTCCTACAACAGAATTCGAACATAAGAATGTAGCTCGTTCCGAGCCACTTATTCCTTCTGCGATCACCATTAACAACAAACAGACATAGTCTTGGATCATTGACCAAAGTGTTCAATTTGTCATCCAAGAATATTTATGATTCTTTTGCACTGCACCATATGCCCATATTCTCAACAAAGAATATTATAATCAAATGGATTTTTAACAAAAGTCAGGGCCATTCATTTTCACTTAGGACCTTGAGCATTTAGCAACTCAGAGGTGACCAAGTCCTATGTCTTTTGCTGAGCTTTTCCTACTTCATGCTGCTTTTCCTTTTCATATCCTTGGCAGGAATTGGAATGACCTCAACCTCTTTACCTCCTTCTTGATACCCATACAGTTGGTGTAAAGAGCAGTCTTGTCTACCCACCAATGCATAGGTTCTTGATTAGAACTCCTCATGCCACCCCCATTTGAATGAGGATCAAACCTTGATCCAGTTATACAGACCTTGTTGGAGGGACTACCAGGGATTGTAGGGTCTTCCCATACAAAGGGATTTCACATTACTATTGTCGGGTTAACTTAACTGGTGCATTTGTGACATGCAGTGTAAACCATCCTCCTGAGCAAAAGGAGCCCTCTCTTTTCCAGGCCACCTAGTGCAATTGGATCATACTAGATTGGTAAACAATATAGGCTCTTCCTCATTGCATTCTCTTCACTACTGTGATTCCTTTAACTTCTCTCTTTATGAATATTGTGTCTTTATCTATTCCTCGCAACATTGTTGCACTATTTTTATTATCGCAATTGTGAACTGTTATACTCTGTTGTATTCTCATAGACTGGAATTTCCTCTATCGGTTCTTCTAATAGCTTTGCTACCTTTACTGGTGTTTTATAACTCTAGAAGACTCGCAAAATTTTCTCTTTCCCAAAGACGATCATTACATTAGCTTCATCATTATCACTTGCAGATCCAGATCAATACACTTATGTGTGGAAAGTGTGTGGAATCTTTTTCAATTCAGTTCGAAAAGGATGGCATACATGTGCCAACTCTCAAATTAATACCATTTCCTACTAGCATAATGCTCTTTCGATCATATCATCCTGGTACCCAATGGGTCGAAATGACTATTCACGTGCTCTTTTTTGCTACTAGCATGTCATTCAAGGACAATATATAATGTTTTCTTTCAATTCAATTGTCATTATCATAACAATTATGGTAATTTCTCTGTGTTTGGACACATTTTCCATTACATTGTTTACTGTCACCTTGAATCTTGCCTAAGCTTTTAGTTGAAGGAAACTCTTGTACACCGTTAATATTTGCATCGAAGGCATTGGGATGATAAAAAATCTAGATGGCCGTATATATGTCTGTGATAGACAATCTATCTAGGGGTGTGTCATAAATCCATCATTGTGCTACCTTCCCTATTAAAGTAATAGCTAAACACATTTATAATTGTAGCAAGTGAAAGACTGGCGATTATGGCTGCAAGCTGCAATCAAATGAAGCAAATCAAATATGCATGGTCTTAGAGAATCATAACACTAGTGAACATTATTTATGGGTGTGAAATCATAGGGAATTTAAGAGGTGACATACTCCGCATAGCTTCTTCTATTGATACATTATGTGGAGTGATTAATATTAAGTGGATTCGACTGTTTAAAAATTAGTATTGTGTGGAAGGAAGGTGTATCGAAGAACTATGCCGAGGGAGAGTGCATATGAAGGTGCAAAAATTTGTGACGAAAAGATAGTGTTTGTTATTGCGCACACTTATTCTTTGGCGCAAATCACAAATCAAAAGGTCTAAGTTTTATGAAGCTCTTGTAACGTAATTTTAACAAGTGATGTGTCCATAGTTGCATTGGCTAGGTGTTCATCACACATTATTTTTTGGCATGCATGTTGCTAATGCATATTTGACTAGTTCTCGAGGGGGCTCGTTATGAATGGTTTTTCCCAAACTTTTTGGAATCGATAGTCAAGAGTGTTGTTTTGAGTACTGGGTGTTTTACTTGTTAGCGTAAGAATCATGCACATAAGTTATTTTTTAAAACATGTATAAATTTTATGATATCTGTATCAGGTACATTGTGGTTCATTTTTTTGTGATTCTATATCTCATTCGTACAAAGGAGTTTTATGGGAATCGATGTGGATATGCATATGTTATTAATGTGTGTATTTTCTGTTATCTTATGGCTTTATTGTGTGTAGCTATATCATGTTTGCCGCATTCCTATAAGTTGTTTATGTTTTGGTTATTGTGGAGCAATAGCTCATAGTGAATTTAGAAATTTTTTGAAGCATGATTGCTAAAGCATTATTAGACAAGCATGTTTGAAGCGTGATTGCTAAAGCATCAATGACGAAGCATTTGTTTACAATAAGAAAAGCTCATATAGATGCAATTTTAAGGCAACATAATCTATTTCGTATGAACAATTTTGCATATGTTGTAGGAGATTGTTTGTTTGATACTATGCAAACTCTATTTCATTTCAGATACACATCAATAGAGTTACATGAAGGAATGATAGAACATTTAAGGAATTGTTTACATGAGTGGAAAGTTGAAGTGATTTGATCTTATGAATTTGAATTGAATATAGATGTATTGATAAAACTAGATGGTATAAATAGCTCAGACGCTTGGAAAGGATGAAAAAATCAACTTCAAATTCTATGGCTATAGGAGGACGAGGACTTTCAGGGGGACATATTTGTATACATTGGTTATTGAATTGGCTAAAAGTTCCAATAAGACTTTGGTCAAAGGCAACAATGAAAATCTATTTGAATTTTAATTCAAATTTATGCAAATAAAGTTATGACCTATTGTTACATGATGAAAATCCAATTGCCGGACATTTAGAACCACTTTTGTGTAGGAAAAATGTTCAATAAGAACTGATCATAAACATATAATAAATATAACAATGTACGGAAAAACAAAAAATATATGGATTCATATAGAATAAAGCATGATTAGACATATGTTTAAGATATTTTTTGACTTTAAGAGTATATATAGTGAAAGTTGTTTTGAAACAATATACCAACTGACGGAGAATGAATATGAAATTCCATGTTTATGACGCATAATTGCACAGACTTTTTGCAATGCAATCATGCATAATGATTCATTTGCATTAAATAACATAGAAAGATACATAAATGAACATACAATTATGCAGTTTCCTGAAATAGTAAATTGGCGTGGATACGTTATACAATTAGTAATGCCATATGAAAAAGGGAAGATAGACAGTGGCCTTTGTAACACCTCCTCCCATATTTACCCGCTTTTACAAGCCCTCCAGGGTAAACATGATTTGAGTGCTACTATGACATGACCTGACCTCCAAGTTCCAGTTATGAAAGCGGGGCCTACAAATTGAAACACGTACTACCACATCTCAGGGACACTGGATCACTCAATAGTCTGACAACCATCCCTGGTGATCAATCCTTGAGTTGGAACTCATTTTCACAAGCCTTACATCGCAACGACACCCTTAACACACTATGCATGTGGTTGGAAGGCTCCAGTTGGACCCACAAGCCTTCCTACATGCGGTGGCAAGATCTACGCCACTTTTTCAAGGCTGGCCTATGGGCCACTGCCCAGAACTTTCCATAATCAAGTCTCAGGTGATAACAAGTCTAAATAACCAATACTCAAGTAAGATCTTGACCAAGACATGCTTAATACATGATATAAATTTTGTCAAACAAATAGTAAACATAGAAGCTATAAGTCATGAATGCATATCTAATCAAGAAGGTCCAATGCCCTCTCAAGGTAGCTGCAACAACATTTGTTATCCTATGCATTCATCAACCATTCAATCACTTATCAAATCATGAACAAGATCCATAACAAGAGAACGCCATATAACCATGCATATAACTAACATATAACCAACATAGAATCCATGAAAAACCAACCATAATATCACATGAAAACTAGTACAAGTTCTCATCAATCACAATAAGAAAATATATTATATTAACATATGAAAAATCCAACCAAGTCAGGGACTTCCACGTACCACCTAACCATAGATTAGGCTAAATCAAATCTCTCTTTCAGCCAATCATCCCTTTGCCATATTCCAAGCATGAATATGGGATCATATGGGTGAAACCAAAATAGAACCAACCAGGGCTTCTAGAGGCCAAACCACCTCAACCCTCAACCAAAATGATTTCACCTAAATTTGTCCTAAAATCACTCACATCAACATAAGCTTGGATGTCTCTGACTTCCTTCCTAGCTCCAAAGGAATTTTCCTGTCTCCACCCATCCATTAAGAGTTCCAGGAGAAATCCCATCTCCATGCTTCACCCTTGGGAATTTTCCTGAGACCACCTCAACAAAGATCCAAGTCTACCAACCATCCACAACTTAAACCAAAACAAGGAACCCACAACACGATGGCTATCTAGGAAATGGCAAGTCGAGGTTGAAACCACTGTCAATCCAAGCGAATCCCATGCCAATGGAAACAACATAAACAATTAACCTATGCATGCACCATGCATTTGAATCCCAACATGCTAAATCTCACATGCACATTGTTACCTGCATTCCACAACTGATTTCTATCCTTACTTGCAGTTGTCCAAACTTCCTCTTACACTCCCTTGCTTTCTCCCTTGCTTGTCCTCTGTCCTTTGTTGGAACTAATCAAAAGTTGAGCATAAGATGTCAATTGTTTCTTAGGTTCCTTTTTATCATTGATGTCTAGTCTCTTCCTTTCCTTTTTCCTTTTTTCTTTCATTTTCCTTCATTTTATTTCTGATTTCCCTTGCATGCATATTTGTGTCTCTTTATCTTCCTTTTATCCTATTTTCATTTATTTCTTTAATTAAATGCCAATTATTGCCTCTTTGTCTTTGCCAATTTCCATATCCATTGATAAACCGCAAGTGATGCCCATTATGATGTTTTTTCCCACCATTCAACTTGGAATACGTGTCCCATGAACTTGGTTTATTTTTTTGCCTTTTTACTTGGAAATATAACACGGGGTTGTTACAAACTGTTGAAAAGTGTGCAACAAGAAATGCTTGTTGAGAATGCAACAAGATGATGGAGCTTAGTGGAAAGGAGTCGCCTTCACTAAGTGGGCCCGCAGGCTATTTTTGGCGCAAGTCTATTTTTAGACTATGTCTTTTTTTAGACATATGGATCATGTCTATGGATTGCAGTTTGTTGTTTATGGATGACTGATCAAGTTGGAAAAATAGATGGACTTCTATTTTTGATGAAGTGTGAGTGATCACAGTGTGAGTGATCAAGTCTATTTTTAGACTGGCTGTCAAAAATAGAAAAGTCAAATATTATTATCTCACAATAATATTTGGACTATAAACTTAATCTTATTCTCTTGGAGCACTTCAGTTCGAGCTACGGATGTGGCACATGCAATTGCATGAAGGAAATACGTGGTTCTTATGGGTTAGTTGAATATTTGCATGCATGACTTCAGTTAGAACTCAAGTGAGTTGAGTTTAGTGGACTGGAGGTGCAGTTGATGGATTTGTGTTCAGTTTAGCTTTGTTAAACTGGTTGTATTTAGTCTAACTGGCAAATAGACTAGAGATGAGTTGGGTGAATTAGTTATTAATTAATTCACAAGTTATTAACTCTAATACAACTAATGAATACATCAGTTAACTCAGTTGCATGTCAGTGCATGTTCAGTTCAGCAGGGACAGGTGTTAGAGAATCAGATTGCTATCAGTTGTGACTATAGTTGTGCATCAGATCTTGCACAATCAAGGGATTGAGTATGCCAATGAGTTTGCCACGTATTTTCCCACATTGTAGCTTGTGCTCACGTGATTTTGCCAAGTAAATACGTGGTTGCCTTGGAATTATCATCAGTTCTTAAGCAGGTATTGAGCAGTGGAGGCAGGCAAGCAGCGAAGGAGATTTGAGCCAGTGATTGATTCAGATCTGAGCTGTATTGTGTGTAACAGAGGTGGAAATACTTGTGAGAAGTATTATGCTGTGTAATGTTACATGACTCAATCATTAATATACAGATAGTTGGGGTTTTTAGCGAGATGCTTTCCCCGGGATACATACTGTGTTAATGTGTGAATGCTCTTGATGTTTTATTGTTATTGATACTGCTATATTGATGATCAACGTAGAGGAGCTTATGTATTGTGTATGTTTTCCCCAATAGTACATGATCAGGATAATCTCTGTTGAATATGTGTTAAATTATTCAAAATTTCCTACATGGTATCGGAGCAGTTGATCATCAGATCTACTATTCAGGAAGTGTTTACATTCTATTTCTCTAGGCAGAACCTGTAATCGGGCCAGGTAGCCTCTGGATTCATCCTTCCTTTGGAAGGTGAAATATTCGGTCAAAGCCCATATACTCAATCTCTGTACGAGAAATATTGTGTTCTCACGAATCTTAGATCTGAGCCGGTTGAGTTGGTTGCTGGTGGAATTCGAATTTGTAGCAGTGTTTTCTTGGTGACAACGCAGCAATGTCTTTCAACGAATTGCGATTGGAGTATGTTCTTGAGGGCTGCTCAAACTATATTGCATGGAAGGACAGGATGGAGGCATTATTGGATGATAACGGGCTGAAGGAGTTCATAGATACCGATATCCCAAAGCCTACTGATGCTACTCAAGTTGATGGTTGGCAAAAGAAGATCGCAAAATGTCGAAGGATTATGTTGGAGGGCGTGAAGGATCACATTGTGTCCAGCCTCCATGGAAAGGCTACTCCATATTTGATGTGGAAATCATTAACAGAATTATTCCAAAGCAAGAGCGATCAGAGGAAGCTGGCGCTCAAAGATAAACTCAGAAACATCAAAAGCGAGAAGGGTGACAGTATTCCCAAGTATCTCACGAAGTTCACTCAGTGTCGAGATGAGCTGGGAAGTGTGGGGGTTACTGTTGATGATGAGGACTTGGTGAGCTTGGCTCTCCTTGTCTTCCGAAGAGTTGGCATTCCTATTAGGACTCTGTCAATGGTCGGGAGAAGTTGCCAGGATGGGAAAGACTATGGTCAGATCTGTGCAAGAGGAGATTAGACGGAGCACCAGAGACAGTTCTTCATCTATGCATGATGAGGAGAACTGTGCCTTAGCGAGTAAGGCGAAGAAGGGGAAGGGTAAAGTTTCTCTTTCCGAATCCAGTTCTTCCAATGATGGGAAGAAGGTTGACAAGTCGAAGGTGAGATGCTTTCGTTGTCATGAGTTGGGCCATTATGCTACTAATTGCCCAAAGAAGAAGTCCAAGAAGGGATCCGAGGAAGGATCTGAAGGTGAGGCACTTTCTTCACAGTTTGAGTTGGATTTCACACTCTTCGCATGCATGGTTTCATCCATGATGGGAAGTGGTTGGTTGCTTGACAGTGGAGCTTCTTTCCACATGACCGGTGACAAAAGTTTGTTCAGTACTTTGGAGGAGAAAGATCTCCAGATACTCATAGGGATGGGTAATGATGAGAAGTATAGTGTCTCAGGTGTAGGCATGGTTATTTTTCAGAGGGAGCATGGAGCTCACCTTACCTTGACCGATGTCAAGTATGTACCAGGACCGAAGAGAAACTTGGTGTCAATCACGATGCTGGAAGACAGAGGCTATGATGTAGTCTTCAGAGACGGAAAGGTTTTCCTTAGACACATCATCACTAGACAGGTGAAGCAGATTGGTTCACGGGTCAAGAACTTGTATGCTCTTAAGGTTCAAGATTCATGCAAAGCCTTGAGCAGCAAGGCAAATGATGGAGACTTGGTGGTTGAGAGGGAGGGTATATTACCTCTCAACATGCAGAGCCAGAAGAAGTCTCAGACAATTGTGGAGGAGCCACGATTGGTGTAGCAACTTCAGGAGGTTGTGGAGAAGCCACAACATGGGAAGTTGAGTGGAGATCGAGTAGAGACATTTACTCATCCAGAGACCTCCAGTAGGGGGAAACTTCGAGCCAGGTGGGCTGAGGGATCGCATGCAGCCATACCTCCAGGT
>APFE031054766.1:0-17434 GCA_000404065.3 Pinus taeda
ATCGCATGCAAGGAAGATTAGGGGTGACTTATTTCTGTTCGAGATAGGCTCCATTAATTCATTCTAAATATCATGATTCTATCTATCTTAATTTAGAGCTCTTGGTAATTTCCATTAATCCATCCACCAATCTTATTGTGTGCATTTCTTCAGCTGCTAACCGGTCTAAATCCATAGCTGCCAAGAACCTTTTAAATATGTACATGGTGCTCTAAGTATATAGCCCAAGGCCCTTGAATAATTTTCCCACATCTTGATTTTCTTCATTATAAGTAGCTAGAAGGCCCCATTTTTGAGCATGCCCCTTGGTCATCAAAACACGTGAAACCACCAAAAAACCAAGTCCTAGGCGCACCTTTCGTCTTTTGATGGAATTGTCAAATGTCAGCTAAATCTTTCGTCTTTCGGTTCTGTTACTTGCCATAAAACATATGCCTCTACTGACTTGGAGGCTCATATGCCTTGCTGCCTGTATCTTTTCCTGAAATAGCATTTCTTAAGACTTACGAGCTCATGGGCTTCCGGCCTAACCCACTTGACCTTAGCATGTTTCCCTTGGTACCTTTACCTATTTTTCTCCACAAGGCCAGGTGTTGTGACCTTCGAGTTAAGAATCTAGGCATTAACCTCTTTGCTGGCCTATGGGGACTTTATTCCCTTTATAATTTCTCCTCCACTCTCTTGGTTCTTTTTACGACATATACTTTTGTTATGGCGCCAAACTCGTAGCTCTCTATCCAGGCATAAAACACGATCCTAGAACCTCGTGTGCTAGTAACTTCTTATGAAATGCAATTTCATTCATCTCATGGGATTGGGGGCTTATGGCCTAGCCCACCTATGTGCACCATTAGCAGTGTCGCTCCTCTTCCTTTACACTCTGTTATTAGAGGTTCTAGGCTTGGCCCACCTTCCACCTGTTAGCCTCTGAATACCTTCACATACAGGCCCTACTGCAATGCGTAGCTCTCAATTAAAATTGCTTCCATACTCTCATCCTTCTAGACAGACTGTGTTACAGGTTTCGTCGATTGACGGTCTGTTAGTTGTTGTTCCCTTCTTTCCCAGCTCCATGTTATCTTGTAAGAATTATAAATAAAGTTACAAGCTTTCGGTATTCTGGGCTTCTGAGATTCGGACTTTCAAGGCCATCTCCACTAGTAGTCAACTAGCTTATGGGATTCTGGGATTTCGAGCTTCCAGGGATTGTTCTCACTACCCCGACTCAAGACTATCCTATAACACTTTATTAATTAAGTTTTAGCCTTTCGAGCACTACAACTATGACTTGCAATAACTTTTTATTAAGGGGGTCATTTGTAGACTTCAACATACCATTAGAAAGATCTCTCTAAGCACTTTCCAACTATGCCACTTCCACGAGAATCTGAGATAAACACCATAGGCATAATCTCCTCTAAATTATGGGTCTCCTAACCATCATATTCATCTTTTTATGGCTTCTCCACTAAGCCTACTATTATGATGATAATCTACAATAGGCTGTAGCAACCATAGGACTTACCCTAAGTTACACACCAAAATTGACCAGGTTCAGATTAATGACAACGTACTGAGTGCAACCAACCATTCAAATAAAGCCAACTTCCCAACATTTGAAGCATATTTTAGTTTCAAAGTTTTGCAGCAATCTCTATCCTCCTTTTGGCACTTTTGGAGTCCATTTGCTTGGCCATACACTATAAGTATCACAATTGACCCATAAACATTACAGGTTTTTCCACCCTCGTATCTTCATGCACCATTGCAGAAGAATTTTTACATGGATTCATTACGTTCATTGGTTTGCAAAATGGATGTAATGAATTAATTACATTCATTTCATGACCTCTACAACAACCCATCTTGCTCGAAAAACCCTTGGAATCCTTTGTGGCCCTTTGCAATTGGTATTGTCGTATTCATTGTTATTATATATTTATACAACCATGCCATAGCTTAAAATTTTTTTATGTAGCACATAAAAGCTTGGATGACCTCATTTCAAGCATTTTCCATCTTGCCCATGGTGGTATTGCCGCCATAGAAAGTTGAAACTCAGAAACAATCTTCAGCAAAATTCATGCAAGTGGCGTGACCTCCATAGGAAATTTCATAAGGTGCACACTAGCTCATTTGAAAGGATTTATTTCAGCTCAAATAGTTTTTTTACAGAATTCGATTTCATTTTCTGGTTTGAGAGATATGAATGTTTGAAGTTACACAAGTCTGGATCGTTGCACAGCCGCGTGTACCATGAGTTTCAGGAATCATTTCCTCGCTCCTCATGTCATCAAATTTCAAGTGTTTTATATCAATGGAAATAACTCTTCAATACATCGAATGGGAGACCCTTAAGATTTGGTTGCAACTGCTGCATAATTCCCTTGCAGAACTGGAAAGCATACTCCGTCGCTACAATCCATCACAACGACAACGGCAACGGTGCCTCGATTGTTTCATGTGCAAGCCGGAAAGACTATCAAAGCGAGTCAAAGTTTGGAAGGTACATTTTAATTACCCCTTTCAAGGCTTTCAAAGAGACTTCTCAAGAGTAAAAATCTGGAGAAAGTAAGCATGCTATTTAATTGAACAGTCACTAAACAAGAGACTTTCATTGTCTGTAAAGTTATGAACATGAACTCTCACATATTTGGAGCTATACTTTACAGTCTGTCATAGTAGATAATCATTTTATGTTCGATCTAAAACTTTTACTTCGCAACTTGCAACAACATCAAACGAGAGGACATGGTATGACCTAGTAATCTTTTAGTGATACATCTCAAATAGAGTTAGGCATTAACATTAACTGCTCCTTATTCATGAGAATAAAAAGTGAAGCAGGTGTACTAAAAACTCCATGTTGAAATAACAATTCTAACTTGGACTGCTACAGAACTGGATGTTCTGCCAACTGAGTTTGACTTGACCTCTGTGACGAAAAAACTTGCAAATACTTGAAAGGTAATTTGCATATAGTTTTTTCACAAAAGGTTTCCTTCATGGATGTGGTACAAGGTTATATTTGTGATTTATTATTCTATAATTTGTTTATCGAAAGTTAACAAGATTCATTGTTGAGAAACTTTAATGGAGAAAAATAGGCAAATGAATCTGTGCAATTTCCTTAGTATCATACACCAAGAATAAGTTAGCCTCAATAATATTTGACCTCAACAATGAGACACCATCAAGAAATATCAATATGCTTCAAGTGCAGTTGCACTAGAGTCTAGAAACATTTACTATTAGGTGACCTTAATTGTTAGACACAATGTATCAACTCAGTTTCTACTTTAACATCTTTTGGAAAAGGAATACTCAAGCCTATGGCTGGCAAACCAGTGCCAGGTCTCATTTGAGCTTTGAAAATGCAATGCATAAAACTTCAGCAATGAAACGCCATTGAGAAATGTGATTAAATTTCAGTAGAAGAAAAACTAAACACAAGAATCATTTACTGTTTACCCTGATTAAACAGATATCCTGTAAAAATTCAGTGCCTACATCGACTTTTGTAAGAGTCGAAGATATAAAGAAGCCCACGGGTTACAAAGGGCCAGGTCTGCTATGGATTTGAAAACGTGGCGAACTATATAATGCAAAGCTTAACCATTTGATTTTCTCATCTTGGAGATGGGTTCGTCAGACTCACTTCTAATAAGTTGAAGTTCTTCCTGTAGTATTAATAAAATCATAATTCCATTATTTCTAGTGTGCATATAACTCCACCTTAAGAACCACTCCAACAAAATAACAATCCAAAATGCAACAAATAAGAGCATGAAAAATGAGCTATTTCTATTGACTTAGACTTCACTAGGAAATGTCATAGAAAATATGTTGTTCTCAGCATCCGGGGACATATGACATGCATGAAATCCCTATAGAGTCTATACACATCTGAGATTCATGAATAGAGAATTGCCTCCTTGGAAAGCAAAATGAAGGTTGCAACAAGGATGAAAAGAATACATAAACGAATGCGTTAACACCTTTTCCATGTGAATCAATTTTCCCAAGCATATCTTCTTGGCCAGTCTCAAGGGTCAACTTTCAATGACACAACTCGAGACTGTCGATTATGCTTTGCAACCTTAACAAAAATTGTTGAGAGGCAGGAGTGTGCCCACCAAGGCCTATGAACTTCTTGCTCACCTTCCAAGCATGCCACTGGAGTGAAACAAGCAACACATGCCCCAAAACACAGGTCAATCAGAATCAGCAAATCAAGCCAAACTTAAAATACGGACATATAAAAAGCTTTACATTCATAGATGCACTTTGTAGTTGGCAATAATAACAAAGGAAAATAACTAGTAATGGAGGACCAACAGTCTTGAGTGTACAATTTTAACATGTAAGCATAATATCAGATGGCACTAACCTTTAATATGTCGAAGTTAATTGCACAAAGTTATAAAAACCCCCCATTTCATGTGACACCGCCTAATCAACCGCAAAATCTGCTCAGTGGTAAATGTTGATAAGCTATCCAGATATTCTCCATTAACACCATTCTCTTTGAAAATCTGCCTGTAACTGCCAAGACCAATTTCATCCAGCCATACCCCAATATCCTGAATAAGACTCCCACATGTCAAATTTGGCTAAAATAGAAATTTTCCTAGGCTTCAGAAGCAGCCATAGATAGACTTGTGCCATGATTAGGAGACTAAAAATGAAGCCTCTCATAAATATCTACTATACAATCAAAGACACTTCAAACTACAAAAATCAAACAAGCCTAACAAAAATCATATCTATCCTGCAAAATTTCCCTTATCATAGCTCATCTATTGATGTAAAGTCATCTATAAAAGGAAGTTTACAAGATCTAAGAATGCCTTGCCATTCTATGCTATTTATAATTGAAAACATGCAACTGTTGCGATATTTAGAAACAGCCTGCTCTTCCAATGATCATTATACTTGGGGGCATTTTTATTTTCTTTTCTTACCATACAAAGCTACTAATGCATGCTCGCAGTTACGTACCTCTCACTCATGAGATCCATCGCAACTCCACCTGTATTCAGTGTTTAGTATATCCCACTCATAAGGTGAGTCATCAAGGATTGTACCTCTCTAAAAAAATGTGAGATCTCTAGCTACAAATGGGTCTTGGGCATTAAGATGGGTCTTTTTGTGAAGTGTGCTCTGGTTTGGAAGAGATTATTTGGGCCAAAAACAGCCTCCATACTGCCTTGGATTTGACCTGAGACATTCTTTTCCTAGGTTAATATGATATTCAGCCATAAACTATTTCCTGCTAAGATATACTTCTGTCATTCAAAGTCTGTGTTCAATTTTGTGCAATGACGGTCATTGAGTATCAATGCTATCGTAAATGTTCTCTATTTCTTCGCAAAGTTTGGCTGCATTCTTGTCATACCGATTGCTTACAGATGGCAAGCCTCGGTATGACAGGACATTGCATTGCAATTTTGCGATTACCGTCACATTTCTTTTTGGCCAGTTCTCTCAACAGTCTACCCAAAATTTAGGGAAAAGATTTGACTACAACGACAAGTGTCTCATTCCATGCCCGCTTACTAAAATCCCAACAAACTTTCTTTAACACCACTAATCCAATATAACTGAACAGAAGACAAGACCACGTTCCTAGAGCAGCCAGAATTCCTGGGTTATATGATGTTCAGCTACAAACTATTTCCCACTAACATTTACTTTGTTATTCAAAGTCTGTGTCCAGTTCTCATTGAAATCTCTGGTATTTCCCTGCTGTTACTATTGTTCATGTCTTTGTTGTTAGTACTCTTAAAAACTGTTGAATTTTGCTGCAGTTAGTTGCCTTGTGAATTTCCTAATTTAGGGTTGCTTTAGTATCCAGATTCTTAGAACTATTTCCATATTTCAAATTTCAGTTCTCTTATCAGGTTTCCGTGCTGGCTAATAATAGTGACAATAGAGCCCCGATTGATAGCCGATTCATACCATATTTTTCAGTTACAAATCAGATTATAAAATTAGGTCCATAAGAGCAACCCAGTATAATTTAATGTTATTTCTATGTTTGGGGCCTTTTATCTGAAGAGAACAATTAGAGAAACATTGTTTATATTCAAATGCATACTCGCTCATATGCATTCATTGAACTACAGAACACAAATCTTACGTTCAATTTCATTGCATCTTTTCAATGCCCATGGAAGTCACAAATGGAGTCTTGATATTACAAGACTCATCAACTTCCAAGTCAAAGTGGACTCTTGAATTTGACGTTGCTCTGAAGATATCGAGTGGAGCCAGAGCCTCCATGTCTTGGACTTGCAAGTCAAACAAGTTAGATTGACTCAGCCCATTACACTTGATTGTCTATCTATGTACACACAGAAAAAAGATAATAGAAAGCACTCAATTTGCTTATATTTCTGACCTAAATTCATAGTCGACTAAGCAGACCTATCAGTTGTCTAAAATCCATGGCATTTTGTAACACGTAGTATCATTTCTTTGATAATCAATAAAATACAAGTTTAGAAGTTCTTTGATGGAACCTCAGAAAAAGGCACTATTGTGAGTAATTTGCATCTGTCTGGAAATCAAATTGTTGAGACGATTGCAGGATTGGGAGCTAGAACAACTATGAAGAATTCATGACATTAAGGTTTCTGCTCAAATGTGCTCTGAACAACAATATTTCTTAGCTGCAGCTATTTAGAGATTCTAGACTGTTAATCAGTTGGATGAATCGCAGAGGATCGTTGCATAAGATTTCTTTAGGATTTTGGGTGATCATTTAAAATAAGTTGCAAATTCATTTCAGCTTGTTACTGACACTGATGTCTTTAGAGACCAAAATATGACAGCGGCCGCATCATCAAAGAGGGACTACAAGTAATTGCAGGGAAAATTATAATAAAAAAGAACATGATATAGTGTTATATGCTACAAATACTTTTGTCTCTATTTTTGTCAGCTGGAGATTTACCCACCACACAGCACTCTCACCGTGAGAAACTTAGTGAGAGAAGGTTAACTTAGGCATATCAAAATACTCGCCATAACTAACATGACAATACTTAGGAAATCAACATGCAGTTTCTCTCCAATGAATACTTCAAAGCTTCATAAGACTGTCAATGCAGTAGAAGGGATATTTGATATTTCTAGTACAGCCACAGATGTAACCTTGAAAGAAGGCCATTTTAAGGGAAAAAAATTAAAACCACATGCTCATCTTTAAATACAAATATTAAAAAAACTATAAATAATGCAAAATTTGAAACATGGAGGCATATTCACATGTCTCTACAACACATATTGCCACAACGTTGCAATTAATATTGCAAATAATAGAGAGTAACATGTTTCAAATACTAAAATATTAAAGGAACACAAATATTAATAAAAAGTATTTTTCAATTAAAATTTGTCTTTGCCACCCAACGGGTGAAGGACTTTGGAACACTACTTGCTTATCGCATTTTAATCAAGGGAGAAAAAAGGCTTCCTCCACAAGAAACCCATCAACTGTTACATATTAGAATTTGTGAATATTCTGAATAATCAAACATACAACTATTATCGATGAAATAACATACAGATACCCTTCGAAATCATATGGGAATATCAGACATAAGAGTAGAATAATTAAATCTACTCATCCGAAATGGCTGAAACTTCAAGCAACTGAACTGGAAAGAGGAAGAGGACTTGGCTGAAAAGTGATTCCTTCAGCAATTATGCTGGAAAATCACCTGGGACTCAATAGGCACTATCACCATAATTCAGGAAGTTATGGATGCACTAATTGAGTTTTCCTCTTCCTCAGAGTGGAATTTCCAGACTGCAGCCATGAGACTGCTACTGCTACATTTGGGCTGTCTAGACTTAACGGTCTTTTGTACCTGCAATAAATTGGACTTAATGGTGCTCTTGTGTACCTGTAACAAATTGAACTGATGCATCAGAACGTGGCCTCTGACATAAAATTAATTAAGATCGCTCCACTACAGTTGTTGGATATTGCAATAGTTTTTGCATTTAGTATCCCCGCAAAAGAATCAAAAGCAGGAGAGTCAGAAGTAGAACATTTCCTCCCTGCAGGTGAAGCAGAAGAATCAGAAGCAGGAGAGTCAAAAGTAGAACATTTCGTCCCCGCGGGTGAAGCAGAAGAATCAGGACATTTAGTTACGGAAGGTGAGGCAGAGGAGTCCGAACATTTCGTCGCTTCAGAAGAATCATGACATTTCGTCGCCCCCGTTGAGTCAAAAGACTCAGGACATTTCCTCCCAGCAAGCGGTTCAAAAGAGTCACAAAAAGAAGATTCCGGAGATTTTCACTCCCCAGATGAAGCAGAAGAGTCACAAGAAGAAGATTCAGGAGGTTTCTACTCCGCAAATGAACCAGAAGACTCAGAAAAACCCCTCTCTACAGGAGAAGCAGTAGAGTTAGTACAGCCGCTTCCTAAGGATGAAGTGTGGATGTTGTTCAGGAGTATAGCTTTCAAAAACAACCCTATTTCTATAGATAATAGAAGCATGCCAGAAATATTGTCGACGAGTGCAAATGTGTGCCTTTGGGCATAGCCTTAGTAGTGACAGCAATGATGGGCGAAAAAACAGTAGATGAATGGAGAGATTCTTTATCTTACATTAAAAATGTTCATCCATCTTCTCCAGATACTGATCTGCATCCTCGCTCTGATCCAAATATGCTCTTTCAATGAATAATTAGATGGAGTTATGATTCTTTGCCCAATGCCATCGCCAAGAATTGCTTCCTGTATTGCGCTATGTACGATGAAAATGAACTAATTAATGTGGAAACACTAGTGCAAATGTGAAGAGGGGAGCCATTTAATGGACATGGCCATTGGGTTCAGCTACGTTAACCTTCTCCTAGATCGTTGCTTGTTCCAAAATGCGCCGCTCGAGCTTTCAAATTGGCCTCCACTCCTGCGTCATTATCCATGCCCATATTGGAAACAAAGTATAAAGGTTCACAATGCTATTTGTAGCATGGCGATCTACATTGGCGAGAAGGAGGAGAACTGTGTATTTAAGGGCGGCCGATATCCAGAAAGTTTTCTAGAGATTCACAGAAATCAGGTCGCTGATTGCAAGAGGATATCTGGTAGCATATATTTTACTAGAATGCCCAGCGAATTCACATGCCTAAAACTGGTGAGTCTCTTTTTATCAGGGCTCTCATCAGGGTTTCCAGCCAGCCTGACATCTCTCAAGGTCCTCGTTCTGGCCAGTAGAATACGCAGAGGAATAATGACAATCGGGCAGCTCAAACAGCTTGAGTTCCTCACCTTAAGAAGTCAGGACATTGAGGATTTCCCTGAAGATATATGCCACCTTTCTTCTCTTCAATTCTTGAATCTTTCAGGCTGTAATTGGCTACTATCATTGCCCTCTAAAATTGGAGAACTTGAAAATCTCAAATATCTTAATTTAGAATATCCGTTGGAGCAGTTGCCAAATATGAAGTCTTTAGTGTTGGCAGAGTTGCATAATTTGATGGAGGTGGGTTTAGGGAAATCTGGTAGTGCAAGTGGTTTTTTTTTTTTTTTAATTACGTGGTAAATCAATAATTCCTACTTTCCTACTTTTAATCTATGCGAGACTTAGGACCAATCTTTATAGCGACCACTATAATACCAAGAGTACATCCAACTACTTGCAAGTTGATATACTAAGATCCTATGATTTTAGTAAAGTGAGACTTTCGTGCCGCCAAAGCGAGGGTGAGGAATCTGCTCTCGAGCCCCCACTACAACAGGTCATATACTCAATGAGATTTGAACCGCGGTCTCTTGACCTTTGCCCAAATAAACTTAGTTAGTTTTATAAGTTAAATGAACTGGTTGTAACAAGTTGGTTTTATAAGTTAAATGAGCTGGTTGGTTGTAGTAGGCCTATCCAATTTAGAAAGCCTTGGGAGACCATTAAGTAATGATGTGTGGAGTGAGGCAATATTACCTAATCTCCGCATTTTAGCAATATAAGAATGTCCATATTTACTAAATTTAAGTTTAATATATGGCGATGAAGATTGGTGGCAAGGGATAATATGGGAAGATAATAATATGAAGTCCTCTCTTCAAAAATTATATAAGATATGTAAGAGCCATTGCATTTTAGCTTCACCTACCTCTTAAAAGTGAGTATGGTCGAATGTATAACATTTCAAATACCCTGGTTTTTCTTTAACTTTGTTAAGACCCTTATTTTGTTATGACAGGGATTGATTATCAAAAAGCGTAGTAATGATGAGACAAAAGACGAGGGTCAAAAAGAGGAATGATTAGATATAGCAAAAGGTATGTTATTTATTTATCGGTGTTTTAAGGTATTTTTTAAAATATTTATAATTTATATAATGTAAATGATATTTATAGAGTTGTTTTTTTATGTAATTTTGTGAATGGTTGAAAAAATTGAGGTGAAATTTTGATTTGTATTATTTAAATGGTTTTTTTATTGTATATATGGATTCAACACCCTGAAAAACCTATAAGGCACTTTGAATAAATTCTTACCTAATTTTAGAGAAATAGACCGGAAAAGAGCACTTGAAATAAATCCGCCCATAAAAAATTAGAACAGAAAAACCAACCAGAAAAACTTCCAAAAAATCTCATAAAAAACTCAACATGATTATTTATTGTATATGTAAAATTGGATTTTAAAAATATATTTTTAAATTATTTAATATAATTTTAATAATTTTTTTAAATATGTAAATATATAATTTTTATTTTAATACTTAAATTTATAATTAGAATTAGAATTAATAATAAAAAAAACATTTTATAATTTTAATTATTTATAGATTTGTTTTTCTTATCTTATTTTTATTTTATTTTTTACCATGTCAAAATATTATGTTAACATTACAACATCGCTTTCATACTAAACTGCAAAGTGCCTCTTAACACAATAAAATTAACCTAGATCCATCTTAACTCATGATGGATCAAATCTCTTTTCATTCTAAAAGAGGTTTGTATATCAAGAGATTTGATCCCTCTAAGAGATTGGTAGATGCAAAATTAAGATAGATTTAGGTTGGTTCAATTCCCCTTTAAGTAAGTTACATTTTACATAAATACCATAGATTCTTAATATAATAAGCCATTTTTTATTTTTATTATTTTTTTTAAAAAAAAAATTATTTATATTTCACCCAATTACAATATTTAACCATTACATTAATTCATATTATTTAATTTAATTTAATTTTTATTTTTATATAATTTGATATAAAGTATAGAGCTCCCGTGATAACTCAAGCACCGAGGACGGAGATGTTTAGGCTCTATACAAACCAACGTT
Source organism: Pinus taeda (assembly GCA_000404065.3). Lineage (NCBI taxonomy): Eukaryota > Viridiplantae > Streptophyta > Pinopsida > Pinales > Pinaceae > Pinus > Pinus taeda. Next base: position 11,316 of record APFE031054766.1, read on the forward strand.
TGCCAAGGAAGGAGAAAAGGATTTTGGCACGATGAAGTAATTCTATTATGAAGAAATATTTCAAATTTTTTAATCTGGGCACTGTTGCATCGCAATAGTAGTACGAAGGAACAGTCATATGATAGATTAAAAGTTACAACTAACACTGCTGGTCTCTCACATTACTTTCATGTGACCCCGTCGTTACTATGATTTATTATTGTCTTGATATTAAAACATTTGAGTTTATGTTTATTGTAGATATAAATATCTACTAAACATGGAGTAAGTCTTTTTGTTGGTATTTCGTGATATAGGGAAGAATCTAGGATAGATATAAAAATAAATGATTAGAAATAGAATAATAAAATATAATAATTGAAACTTCGGTTAAAAATTCATGTTTTTTTTCATGTACAATAAAGTTTATATTTTCATTAAAAATAGAATAGTAAGTTTTATAATAATTGAAATTATATTTTTGAAAGTCTTTTGTTTTGTGTGGAAAGATATAATTAGTAGAAGTGGATTGTTTATCGGGTCATTTTTGTTCTTATTAATTTTTTTTGGTTGGAACTGGTGTAGCCACATGATAACAATGAAATATCATATTACCTCTTATAGTTTGGCACATTTTGTGTTGAGTGTATATTGAGTATAGTTTTTACCATAAACTAAACAAGTTTGAGTATAGCTTCTTCCCACTAAATAAGTCTGGTTGCTTCATTACCTCTCATTGGTTAAGCCTAGAAATTCCCACTTTTATACCCTCAAACTTTCTTACCATCAAAAAAAATTTAGGATGCATCTTCGATCCTTGATTCCACCTTTGCTTGTTGTTAATATGCGCTTGGAACTAGGTATCGATCCTTGTATGGAATTGGCATCTTATATCTCCTTTTCCCATTGGTCCGGACGAAAAGTGTGCTTGGATCGAAAGTAGAACATATAGATATGCATGATGGCTAGGTTTGTGAGCGGAGGGTAACATCGAACTTACCTTCCTTAGGTTGGCACCCTCAAACTTTCGTACCATCAAAATTTTGTTAGGATGCATCTTTGATCCTTGAACTTTGATCTTCGATCCTTCGATTGTTGATGGTAAGAAGATAAAGTGTCAACCAATCTACGATATTTTCAATGTTATGAAGGAAAATCGACGGTAAATATCAGAGCCCTGTTGCTCCACAACTCCTTTAAAAGAAGGTTCTGAGGGGGTTTTATGCCCTCTCTGGAGCTTGTTTCAGGCATTTCAGTTTTGAGTATCCCTTCAACGCAACATCTAGGTCCTCGAACTTGTCCTCGCACGAACGGTAGCTTGTTTCGGATTTGGATCATTTCATGTAACGGGCTTGTATGGTCCTGGGATATGGGTGTCTGATCCTTATGGACTAACTGGAAAAATACAACTAGTGGATCCAACACCAATTCTTAGGTCCATAGAAGCGCTTAAGGAATTTCCTCTGTTTAGAGTATTTCCTTATTATGGCTTTAAGGGGAGGAAAAAAATTAAAAAAAGGAAAGAATAAGAGCATCTGGAAAAAAGCGATTGATTTCTATCAATAGGTCAGCTAAAAAACTAGCCCATTGATCTGTATCGTTAAGTGACTACGAGGTGTAGGGCCGAGGAGGAAAAGCACTATCACTTTCTCCAGTTCTACAAATATGCCTTCAAGAACCCAAACATATAGATATGCATGATGGCTAGGTTTGTGAGCGGAGGGTAACATCAAACTTACCTTCCTTAGGTTGGTACCCTCAAACTTTCGTACCATCAAAACGTTTTTAGGATGCATCTTCAATCCTTGAACTTTGATCTTCGATCCTTCGATTGTTGATGGTAAGAAGATAAAGTGTCAACCAATCTTCAATATTTTCAATGTTATGAAGGAAAATCAACAGTAAATCTCAGAGCCCTGTTGCTCCACAACTCCTTCAAAAGAAGGTTCTGAGGGGGTCTTCTGCCCTCTCTAGGGCTTGTTTCTGGCATTTCAGTTTTGCGTTTGGGGGTATTTTTGTTGAGTGCATATTGAGTATAGCTTCTTTCCATACACTAAATAAGTTTGAGTATAGCTTCTTTCCATGCACTAAATAAGTCTAGTTGCTTCATTACCTCTCATTGGTTAAGCCTAGAAATTCCTAGTGGGTTCTTATTGGAGTTTTCTTGATATTCTTTGATCTTTAGTACGACCTTCTGCACCTCATGGTGTTTGGCTTTCTACGACATCCACTTTTGTTGGAGCTCTATCATCTCTTCCTAAAGGAGTTGACCATTGCCTAGGTGATAAAAATATATTTTCTTGAGCTCCCTACAGGTCCTCAAACACTAGAACTCCTTTTGTTCCACTCGCTCTACCTCTTCCAAAAACAATCATTCCTTAACTATGGATAGATCCCATTAGTATTGATCGAGGGCCTCTTATAACATCTTGTATTTTGCTTACTCCAATCCCTTTGCTTGCCATATTTTCTCCCATTTGATGGTGATGGTTTGTTGTTGGTGAGAAATCTTAATCATCTTGGTTTTCCTTTCATACTCTTGGCTCAAGGTAACACCCTATCATTTGAGTTCCTCAGTTTGCAAGGATTCTGACTTCTTTATTCATTCTTCGAAGGATGCTACTTGGTTACGCTATTGATGGAGCTTGCCGCTTAGCTATTCAATAGATGAGGCACTTGCTTGGGTGAACGCTTCTAAGGATGAGGCTATAACAAAAACTCTTTTCTCTAGAAGCAACAAAGCTAGCAAGGGGAATACAAATACTTCATTCTCAACTTCTACATTTGTGGAGAAATTAACTTTCTTCCACTTTCTTAACCTTATAATGATGCAATATTCTTGCTTAGAGTAAAAGTACTTTTAAAGGGATGCAACTCCTATACCGCCATTGTTTTTTGTTTCAATTTCAAAACAAATTAGTATGTGCATCCCCTCGATCATTGTATTGGCTCTGGTGGAATAGGGGTACTGAGATCATAGGGGCTTCACTAGGGGAGTAATATCATACCACGTGGGTTCATATTAGGGGATATATATTGAGGAAAAAATGACATAATATATTGGGGGATATATAGAAGGTAAAGGGTTTTTATATTGACAAATATAAAAAATGGATCTTAAAGTTAATGAAAAAATATAAAGGGGTATAAAAAAATGATACCTACAATATCTAGTGAAAGTAGGGGTTTTTTGAGTTGGGAAGTTGTATTGGGTTCATATTAGTAGGGGGTTAAATAATGTTATTTTTAGAGGGACTTTTCAATATGTAGTCAAATTAATGGTATTGTTTAATATGCCATGAACACACGTGATATGTCAGAGGTTCATTGAGTGAATCCCCCATGACCGAAATCACCACTAGAATTTCTTTTGACTTACTATTCACTCTACTCCAGGAGCGTTTCAACCTACTTGTTATTCGAAATTTACGATTGCGGACAAAAGTATCTTCCCTAGACATAGTGGACTGGTCTAAAACAACATAAAGCAAAGAATATAGAGTTTTCCTTAAAGAAATTGAATAATTGAAAGAGGCTTACTTGGAATCTATCACGAGCTTTACTTTCCTCCCGACTAGCAAACTCCAATTGTAGCTATGATTGCTATAATTAGTACCTACACATACAACCACAACAGGTCGAGGATCCACAACATCTATGTAGCACAATTCAATTACTTTATTCATTGAATCAACGAGGCATTGAAATACATGAATGTAAATGTAACATAACATATGTGGGAAAACAGTATACTCTTTGTATTAATAGAAATAGGAGAGAGTTTACAACCAAGAATAGTAGTTGATCTTGTAGAGTTCTCCCTAAGTTGACTTGTCCTTCCTTATCAGAAAGCACACTTCAATATCACCCTAATCCATGAAGATGGTGACTCTCCTAGATTCAAGGTATTAACATGATGACATGATCAGTCTCCAAAATCCAACCCTGATGTTGTGGATAGCATTAAATTTATAGGAGAGGGATGGTAATTTAGTATTTACCATATTGAGCTTGAGATCCAACCCTGATGTTGTGGATGGAGGATGAGCTCAAGGGATAAGAGGTGAAGTCTCCAAGATAGGATGAGATAGGACTCGAGCTTCTTATCCAAGGTAGGAGGATTTTATTCTTTGAATTCCTCTGGAAATTAATGATTCTCACTCCTCCTATACAGTTGGTGGTTGTGATGACGATGTTGTCTCTCTAAACAAGAACTAGAATAGAACCCATGGTCATTACCCCTCTTGTCAGGGGTGTTCAAGAACCTACCATATCTGACTATATCATCCCTGTCAAATTTATATCTTCATTGAGACCTATTTCCATAAGCCCCATTAGTCCTTTCCTCTTGTTCATGACTGATCCTAAGTGGTCCCTATCTCTGCAAATCTGATAGACTCTGAAGGATGACTGTATTAACCTATGCTTATTTTTCCTGGGCTTTGGGAAATATTTCCTATGACTGAATAATCCTGTCATTATCTGCCTTACAACTTTTGATCTCTGCTTTCAAACTTCTCAATGTATATGCTATGTCAAGGGAGTACTCATCACCATGTTGCTTATATGATCTATAGGGAGAATCACATGAATTGTATTCCAACATTTTGCTTATCATCTTTGATATTCTACTTCCTGCAAACATACCATGTTAGATAAACCAAAAATAAACATGATCAACATACCTCAGTGAATTTCAAGGGAGGTTATCTCGTGTACTCAATCAATGAAATCAACATATCAATCATCTCAACATCAACATCATCAACCTCTACATGAAGACACTACTGCAATAATGACTATCACAATGCATGTATAATGAATGCATATACAACTAACATGCATGCATGAAAAGCACATTCTTCCCATCCAGTCCAAGTGTTGAACCTGGGAGTTTTGATACCAATCTGTAACCACCCGCCCCACATTTACCTATTTTCACAAGCCTTCTAGGTAAACATGAGACAAAGAGCTACTATGACATGAATCGAACTCCTAGATCCAATTTAAGAAGTGGGGATGAAAACTGGAACTTACCAACCACAAACTAAAATCCTACAGGATTTATAGGACACTCAAAGGTAGAACAACCACTCCCAGTGCCCAAACCCTGACATAGATTACCTTTTTAGTGACTTGGGCCCATAATTGCACCCCCAATAAGGCATGCATGCAGTTATAGGCCTCCAACCACATGCACAACACTGCTTCCATGCAGTTATAGCCCAATTTCTCAAGTTTTGATCATATGGTCCCGATATCAGTGCCACCCTTCCAGGCCTACCTCCAGACCATTTCCTAGAATTTCCTGAGACCTTCCAGAATCATTAATGACATGAAATAAGGCTAAACATACAAACATGAAGGCAAAAATTGACCTAGACTTCCTAGAACATAGCATAATTTTCGTCAAACACATGGAAAACATGTAAGCTACAGGTCATGAATGCATATCTGATCATAAAATTCTGAGATTCATTTGAGAATCACCGAGAAGACCCTATGCCCTCTCCACATAGTTGCAATAACACTTATTGTTTCGTACATTCATCAAAAAATTAATAGCTAAGTAATTCATGACATGAGCCATAGAAGATGCACATCATATAAACACCACATAACCAAAAAATAACCAGCATATAAACCATGGCATCCCAACGATAATGTCACCAACATATTGCCAAAAAATATACATGAATCACAATATAATAATAACTCTTATTAACATATGAAATTACCAACCAAGTTAGGGACTTCCATGTACCACTCGACCATAGATTGGGCTGAACCAAATCTCTCTTTCAACCAATCACCCCTGCACCATATTCTAAGCATGAATGTGGGATCTCGTGGAATAAACCAAAAAAAACCAAACAACGGCTTCCCGAGGCCAAACCACCTCAAACCTCAACCAATGATTCCACCTCACGGCCAAACATCACTAACACCAACCAGATCGATCTCTACCCAAGATGTCCAGGGCTCTAAGAACTAGTAACTCAACCCACAACCTTCTAGGGCTCTAGAGCGTTTGTCCAACCCGGATCGAGGGACTAGTAATTCAACCCACCAAGGGCGGGGATCCATAGTTATTTAAATAGTTTATTAATAAATATAATTGTTTATTAATAAATATATAT
>APFE031054766.1:49394-82331 GCA_000404065.3 Pinus taeda
CGACGGTCCCACGTTGATACAATCTACACACCAAAACTTCGCCATTTAATTAATACAACCAACAACGCCATGCGACATAACACAACGGTTATAACAATTAATGCAACCACATGCAATCGTTACAAAACCGTGTGCCTATTTTATAATAAAAATAAAAACAAGAGCCAAGTTTGGCATGGGCAAGATTTGATCCCTTGACTCCATGTTTCTAATAGCCTATTTTTACCATTATGCCAACGAACAAGTCTTGGTAAATTCCTCCTAACTTTTTACATATAAACTGAGCATTTTCTTAGTGCGAGGCAACATGGAGGAGCAAAGGAGCGCACACGGAAACTGAGGCAATTTTAATTAATTCATTGCAGGTGGAACCATGATTGAGCGAAATTTCCACGAGGGTGAAATTTTTGTAGTGTCCAAATTGGACAAATTTTATGTCAATATTACACCTCTCAGCGACACGAACATAATGACGCAGTTAGTTTCCTGATCTAAGCAGCCGCTTTGCAGAGGACCTGGAGGAGGGAATCTTTGAGGAATCTAAGGGGAATCTAAAAGATTCTTTGAGCCCCAAATTTTCATTTTCTCAGAATTTAGAAATTTGATAGTCGATTTTGCACTATTTGATGCCACAAATCTGATGGTGTATTCAGACTTTCTATTTTATAATTTCATTTTTCGGCCACTTTTCTAAGTGGAGTGCAGGTGTCAGCATTCAACATGCAAGCAATCATTCATGAGATTCGACGCAGCGAGATGGATGGTCCAGCCAGCTTCAGCAACTTGACATCCTTTCCTTTAGATGACCCCTCGATGTGAGGTATATGTAGTTTGTTCATGTACTTCTTTTTGTTATGCATTGTGTTGCACAGATCCCTGTTTGATGTTTGATGTGGGATCTTATTTTCTTCCTTGCTTCATGATTCCTGCTTGATGTGACACGGAATCATTTGTGTGATGTACTTGTTTTCATGATTCGTCATGTTTTGTTCGAGATCCCTTTGCCATCATGTTGATGGGATACTCATGTTGTCACCATGTATGTTTGCAATGAAATCCCTTTTATGCCATGTTGGCGGGATGCTCATCATGCATGAGTTTATGTCATACTGATAGTAGTCCTTTTTTGACTAAGAGTTCCTGTAGCAGAACATCTCTTGGTGCCACTCCTGCGTGAGGGCATTTTCCTTGTATGATAGCAACATCACCTCTTATGTACATCATCACTATTTACAGCACTTAATGTAGTGACGTACACCATCTTGACACTAGAGCCCAGAGACGTAGTCCCTCCTAGATGAACTCTGTTATCAACGGCTTATGTTTTCATGTGTTGATGAGTGTCATGTTCCTCTTGTTTACAGCATGCAGATGTATTCATTCATGTTCATTTTAAAATTGAAATTTAACACATCACGAAAGTAAAAGGTCTTGGAAGGGTCCTTTGTCACATCCGGACTTGGATTAGTGAAATCCAAAATGGGAGAAAACCACCAACTCTTCTCTAACTCACTCTTCAATTCTTTTACATCAAATTGCTAGCCCCAAATTGCAAGAGGCAACTTCCCTCAAAATATGCAAGTTGCACTTGCACTAGGATACAACGTGATTGAGGCACTAACCTCGAAGAATGCAAGAAGTTTATCACTATAAGATACAACTTGATTGAGGCTCCAACCTCAGCAAATCAGTAGGTTCCAACCTACTCTAGGCTCCAACCTCAACAAATGAGTAGGCTGCAAACTACTCTAGGCTCCAACCTGATTGAGGCTTGAACCTCCCTTTTCTTCCTTGTGGACCTCTATTTCATCAAACTGGATGCATGAATATCACATATCACTAAAGTATAAGTGTTGTCCTAATTTGCAACCATAACATACCAATACTACCATTATCTCTGCCACTACAACAATTAATATCTCTGGCATAAAACCTACAATCACTACTATACAACCTGCAATCATCACCTCAATGGTAATTATTCTCACAAAAATTCATTTTAGTCTTTGTTGTTAGTTTTCATACTGTTTTCCTAAAACTCTGCTTCAACTATAACCCCATTCTAGTCACTCAAACACTTGATCGGCACATGTTTACCTCATGTATCAAAAACACCTGCAATATGCTCATAATTTTACCAAACACACACAAGAGCTTATGATCATCAAATACCAACCTAGATCCATCTTAACTCTGGAACTATCAAGTGCCAAGAGGGATCAAATCTCTCGTGGTGCAAACTTATTTTTTGAGTGTAAATCTTGAGAAAATTTTTGCACATCGAGAGATTTGATCCACTTAATAGATTGAGAGTTAAGATAGATCTAGGCTAGTTTGATATACATAAGCTCGATAATTAAGACAATCTACTTGAAGCTTTGTTGTTAGACCATCAAAATTAATAAGCTTCTCTATTATACTGTAAAGCTTCTCTATTACACTATAAAGCTTCTCTATTATACTGTAAAACTCAAAAAGAATATTACCTTTATCTTTGCAGGAGTCAAGGATATTAACTATCCTTGATTTAATTTAATTTTAATGTTATTATTTTATCTCCTAAAAAAAACTCAATAACAATTTATCTAAACTAAGTTGTTTTGAACATTTGAGACATATTCCAGTGAATTTTCATGTGGATGGTTAAAATAGTCTAAATTGACCAACTTTGATAAATTTTAATACAGACAAAAAAATATAAACAAAATGTAGGGCTGCATATACCATATTTTATTTTTTTCGTGCTCAACTTTCTCTTCACACTCAAGAGTAAATTTTCAATTTATAAAAATGATTAACATACAAAACACTTGGAAAAATTTAATCTTTGAAGGCTATGTAACAAAGTGAGAAAGGTTGTTTTTCCCAAGTTTTCCCTGGAAGACAAGCACTTGCAAAGCTATAAATTCTTTGCGTAGTGTGCCTTTATTGAGGGGTTTTATTTGCCAAATCAGATATGAAAATTGCTTAGGGTTATGCTATAGGATTTATTTTGGTCTAGCTAAAAACTTTTATTGCAATTAATCTCTCACATTACTAAAGAATACCTTTAAATAGGCTATATTAAAGAAGATTACCATGGAAAAAACCATGGGTTGTGAAAACTTGAAGCCCAAAAACCTTCATTTGTAAATTTATTATTTTATTTCAATTATTAATTTATTTTTTTTTACCTTTTTTTTTTGTAATGTAATTTAACCATGCGAAAAACCACGGGTTGTGAAAACCTGGAGCCCAAAAATCTCTATTCCATAAATTTACTATTTTATCTCAATTTTATTATTATTATTATTATTATTTTAATTTAAATTTTATTTAAATTATATATTTTTCTAATTGTAACCATGGGTTGCAAAAAACCTAAAGCCCCAAAAACCTGCAAATTTACCATTTTATCTCAAAATTATTTTAATTACTAACTATTAATGTTTTTCTAATTCCATTTATTTTAATTTTAATTTTAACATTTTTTTAATGCAATTTGACCAAGTCAAAATGTTTGCGTAACATAACATATGTGAAGTTATGAATTTGATATTTAAAAAATACTCACATATTTAATTCCTATCAATCTAACACTTACACATTTAAAATCTAACGCCTACACATCTAACCCATACTAGGCTGTAGAGCGTCTCTTGGCACAATGAAATATTGTCAATCACTTGTGACATTTTTCTTTGAGCCATGATCACCCAACATCTTGCAAATCTCAATTTGGATTAATATTGACTCGAATAACCCATTAAAAACATAATAAAGAATTTTAAATATTCGAGAGACTACAACTTTCACATTTCTGATTGAGTTATACAAATTGGACTTTTTGGCATTGGTGCTACAAATGGTTCGCTGACAATAAGTTAATCATTCAAAAATTTTCAAAATGGCAGCAATAAAAAAATTTAATAACCAACAACTCCAATTGCGTGATTCTTGTGCCTAACCAACACTTCCATGTAATGTCTTTTGATGTGTCATTGTTCAGGCTTTATTTTATTGTGTATTTTGCGAGAACATGAGGTTCCTTACACCACATAAAATTGATGCCAATGTTGTTTACGGTAAGTTATGCTAATGCTGAATATATGAAGTCTATGTCGTCTTCTTATGCCTTTCCCAATGTTACTGTTGAATATACTAGCATAGATCCATCTTAAGTACGAATCTAACATGAGCCAAGAGGGATCGAATTTCTTCACGCGCAAACTTTTTTAGAGTACAAAATATAAGTGTTATTTTTCATTGTTTAAAATGTATTTTAAACGCTAAATGGAGTATATATAAGACCAAATAAAAAAATTAACCATAAAAAATTAATTTTTTTTTTATATATAGATATATATGAAGTTGATATTGACATAAATTAGTTAACATAGATCTTCAAATAGTTTATTTAAATCTCTTGTTGAAATATTTTTGAAAAGTATAAGATTTCAACATCTTATTCACACATTTTTTAAAATTTTAATTACTTTACATCATATTCATTTTTTAATTATAGCCGACATTATTTTTCTATTTAGAACATAATTTTAATTTTTAATTTTATTTTAACGGGCACGGAGGGATGGACAAACTTACACATCCCGTCATACTGGGTTGTGGAATGAGCCTCTCAGCTCAACGAGGTGCATATCGTATTCTTTATGTCTGTCCCACTTGCAATATTCTTTATGGATGGAATGATGTGGCAAGCCTTTTCGTCCATAACCCTACTTATAGTGACTAACTACTCCAATGTGTCAACAACTTATTTCTACATTATTATTATTATCCAATTTTAAGGTCCAATCTAGAGACCAAATTGGTGTATGAGACACCCTCATTTTGTAGGACAAGGGACACACCTCCGCGCAACAATTTGGCGACTAAGTTTAGTAAGGCATACATACTCTGCTCCTCTGATTTTGAACCTATGACCTCTTAGAAGGAAGCACATGCTCTTAACCATTAAGCCCATCAAAATGTATAATTCCATTTCGCATTTGTGTAATTTCAATTACCAACAAATAACCCTAACAATTCATGTCTCCACATAGCCATATCATCGAATCAAAGTTACAATAAAATTCTCTCGTGACTCAGTTCACGTATCAAACATTGTATGGTTTGTTTAACATATCAAAAAATGTTGTGCAAGTGCCTAATAACCAGCTTAGATCCATCTAACACTAGATCTCTCATGCGCCGAGAGGGATCAAACCCCTCCGTGCAAACTAGTGCAAAACTTCTTTTTGGAGTGTATAATTTGAGGAACGTTTTTCACCTCAAGGTATTTGATCCCTCTCGGTGCATGATAGATCTAGTGTTAGATGGATCTAAGATGGTTCCAATTGAGGGAAACAATGTCACGTTTTTAGGTTATCTTTATTATGTATATGATTGAGATTAACTTCAAAATTCACGTTATGTTTTCTTTGCTTGCCATGACCATACCATTATCTTCTTTAATTTAGTTTGTGTTTCTTGCCTTGAATGGTTTCTACATCTGTGTTTGGATGCTTTGAGTGGTTTGTGTGTTTATGTGTTTGGATTTGGATGATAATGTTTCTTAATGTTATAATTGTTGTATTATATTTTAGGTGTGTAATTATTTATTAGTAATTAGTTGGTGATGAAGAAGAGAGACAATCTTGTCAATAGCTTGGAGGAGGATTGATATTTCACATCTATTTCATTTAATTTTAGATATCACAACTTCTGACAACTAATTAATTCTCAATAGTTTCCCTCCAAGTATTGCTAAATATATCTTGAAGAGTAGTTTTAATAATTTATTGGGTCAAGATTACTCCAAATAATTTTTGTCTTCGCTAATGTTTGAAATAATTTATTTCCTTCAAGAATATTTTGATGATTTATATCTATAGTCTATTTAGAAAAGTGAAGAAATAATGTATTTTTGAAAAAAAAATTAATTATGAGTGCTTAGAATTATAAAATCTTTACATTATTTGTTTCTCCAAACAATTATCACATCTCCTTCAAGAATATTTTGATTTGTTTTGAATATTTATAAATAAATCTTTTCCTATTATAAATATTATGAATACATTATTCTATGCAATTATCTATTAATAATTTTGAATATATTTCGAATATATGTAATTGTTTATTAGTAATTAGTTGGTGATGTAGAAGGGAGACAATATTTTCAAGGATTAGTTTGCACTTTGTAGGAGGATTGATTATGCACATCTATTTCATTTTAATTCTATTTATAGCAACTTTTGACAGCTAATTAGTTCTTAATAGTGTCCTTTTAGTAATTACTATATTATATATTGATTTTTTTTTCTTAATAATCTAGAATGTCAAGATTAACAATATATAATGTATCTAATACAAGAAATCAAATAAGATTAGAAAACAACATCTACACTGAAATCAATGCATCTAGTGAAAGCAAACAAATAGGATTAGAAATCCAAATCTACACTAAAATAAATGAATCTAGTGAAAGCAAACAAATAGGATTAGAAATCCAAATCTACACTAAAATAAATGAATTTAGTGCAAGCGGTCAAATAGGATTAAAAATCAACAATGCATCCAGTGAAAGCAATCAAATAGGATTAGAAATCCAAATCTACACTAAAATAAATGAATTTAGTGCAAGCAATCAAATAGGATTAGAAGTCAACATCTCCATTGAAACCAATGTATCTAGAGAAAGTAATCAAATATGATTAGAAATCAACATCTACATTGAAATCAATGCATCTAGTGAAATTCTAAGAAAACACCATCTACACTAAAATCAAAGCATCTAGTGCAAGAAATATTCTTCCCTCTCTCCCCCCTCCATCTAATCTTCAAAAATATTTTTAATAATTTATAGTATCAATATTAACAACATCTAATCCATCTAATGCGAGAAACCAAATAAAACAACATCTACACTAAAATTAATGTGTCTAATGCAAGCAATCAAATAAGACTAGAAATCAACATCTAAATTGAAATCAATGCATCTAGTGAAAACAATAAAATATAATTACAAATCAACATCTACATTGAAATCAATGCATTTTGAGCAAGCAATCAAATAGGATTAGAAATCACCATCTGCACTGAAATCAAAGTATCTAGAGCAAGAAATCAAATAGGATTAGAAATAAACATCTACATTAAAATCAATACATCTAGTGCAAACAATCAAATATAATTAGAAATCAACATCTACAATGAAATCAATTCATCTAGTGCAAGCAATCAAATAGGATTATAAATGATCATCTACATTGAAACCAATGCGTCTTGTGAAAAAATATTCTTCCCTGCCTCCCCCCTCAATCTATATCTATGTCTCCCTTCATCTCTCCTTTGTCTCTCTATCTCACCCCCACAACACACTCACACACACACTCTCTCTCTCTCTCTCCATATATATCTATCTCTCCCTCCCTCTCTCTACCTCTCTCTTCTTCTGTCTCTTCACCTCCTATCTATATCTCTATCTCCCTATGCCTCTTCTTTCTCTCTCTATATCACCCATAAAACATACACACTCTTTATCCATATCTATATATCTCTCCCCACCTCTTCCTCTCCCTCTCCCTCTCTCCCCATTCTATTCCTCTTACCTCCTGCTCTCCTCTCTCCCTCTCTCTCCACCTTTCTCTCTATATGTCTTTCTTCTTAGCTACTTCTCTCTCCCCTCCCAAATCCCTCTCTCTCCCTCCCTATCTCCTCTCTCTCATGTCCTCTATCTCTTCCTTTCTCTTTATCCCTTTCTCTCCCACCTCACTCTATTCCCCCCCTCTCTCTTTTCCCTCTGACTATGTCACTATCTCCCTCCCTCCCTCTCTTTCTCTCCCCCCTTCCTTCCATCTCTCCTTATTTGTGTCTCTATCTCACCCCAAAACATACACACTCTCTCTTCACCTCTCCCTTGTCACTGCCCCCCTCTCTCTCTCTCCACTTTTCTCTATCTATGTATTTCTTCTTCACTCTCTCTCTCCGCCTCCAACTCCACCTCTTTATCCCTCCCTCTCTCCTCCTCCCTCTCATGTCTTCTCTCTAGTCCTTCCCCTCTATCCCTTCCCTCTCTGCTCTTCTCTCTCAAGTCCTCTATTTGCTCCTTCCCCTCTCTCCTCCTCTCTCTCAAGTCATCTCTTTGCTCCTTCCCCTCTCTCCCTTTCTCTCTTACCTCCCTCACTCTCCCCCCATCTCTCTCTCTCTTTTCCCTCCAACCTTGTCACTATCTCTCTCCCCCGGTCTCTCTCTTACCCTTCTCTCCCTCTCTCACTCCACTCTTTCTCTCTCTCTTCATTCCTCCTCTTCCCTCTCCCTCATTGCATCTCCTCCTCTCCCTTGTCACTCCCCCTATCTCTCCACCTCTATCACTCTATGTCTTTGTTCTTCCCTCTATATATCCAGAGTTAATATATATCACGATATATTAATTTATATTATAATATAACAAATTTAATATTATATTAAATTTAATATTACATTAATCCAAATTTATTAAATTTTAATTATATTAATTTTATAATTATCAATATTAATTATGATGATGATGATGTTATGGTGGTGGTGTTAACGTCCACTGAGACCAAATTGGTCTATCGGACCTATACTTTTCTTAGTTTTTAATTATCTGGCTCCTCGTCTTTCTTGGTGAGATTGGTGCTGTAGATTTCTTTTTTTTCTCAACGGTCTTCTAACTTCCTTTATCTTGCATCTCCTTCATCTCTTCTAGTTCTTGGGACATTGGTGTTTTAGCTTCGCGTTCTATTGTGGTTGTCCTTTTAAGATAGTCGGAGAAGAAGTTTGGTCTAGGAGATTTGCTTTGCTGTTAAATGAAGATTTATTTTGTGCAGTATTTGAATCCTCATAATTGTTGATGCTTGAGGGGATTTAATGATGTTTTTTATATGGCATGATAACAAATTTTTTCATAAAACTACATCAGATTAATATTTTCAAATATTACAACTTTGATGTGGAAATATTATGTCTTTAAAGATTTTAATATATCCCTAGGGTATGGTTTTTCCTTTTAAAGATTTATTTTACAAATGTTTAGTTAAAAGAAATATTAAAAACATTTTGGAGCATGATTCTCAATTCTTTGTGTTCCTTTGATTTAAGAAATGACATTGGCTTTAGTAAAGAGGAAACATGTCTAAATTTTTACCTAATTTAGAATTTTAATGCAGTAAATTTTTTTGTTAAAGGTAAATTTGAAATTCACTTATATGATAAAAGAACTATTGAACACATGAGATAGTTTAATATCCATTCAAATATATATTTATATTTTAATAATTAATCTTAGTCCATTAATAAAATTAAAAAGTTATATATAATTTAAGATTGGACTTAACAAAAAATATTTTTATTATTTTTTGAGGACGTGACATACTTACACATGGGGTCATACTGGGTTGTAGAATGTGCCTCTCGGCACAATGAGTATGAATTAAAAATTCCACATCTTTGTGTTAGAACCAATTAGAAATTAATAACCTGCTATTGTGTCACCGCCCCTAACCTACCATTGTGTCACTGCCCCTGCTTCCATTTATGCCATAACATCTCAATTAGATATAGTTGTGTTAAAAATGGAAGACAGAGAATATATTCATCAAACTTAGTAGCTCACGGGTGAGGAGTTTCACCTGGAGACTGCCTCTGGCAGAGCGCTCTACACATTCATCATTAATCATCAAGAATAAATAGTTTACATGCAAGTGGGAGAGTTAGAACAACCACCTAGAATGTAGGAAATAATTACTAATCTAAGTCTCACACATAACTAATGAATGAACACTCTCCAATAATACATGTCTCCATTAATTTCAACACTCCCCCTTAATGGAGAAAGAGTTCACTAGTACTTCTAACATCTCCCTAAATAACTCAAATTTAATTCTTCCAAGGAGCTCTTTAAAAATATTTGCAACATTAACACAAGTATTACAATATTCAATGTGGATTTCCTTTGACTAAACCTTCTCCATAACAAAGTGAAACTACGTATCAATAGGTTTTGTGTTTTTATGAAACACTGGATTATTTTCAAGTTTGATTGAGATTTGGTTGTCACAACTGATAATTGTTGTATCTTTTTGTTCTCCTCGGACATCCTAGAGAAGTCTCCTCAACCAAATTTCCTCACACGTTGTTGCACACATTGCTTGATACTTTTCTTTTGCTGAAGACAAGGATACATTGTTCTACTTATTGATGCTCCATGCAATGACCCTGAACCCAATGTTGAATGCATAACCTGTTATGGATCATCTATCATCCAGATTTCTAGCCCAATCTGAATCTGAAAATCCTGTCAATCTAACATCAAACGAATCAGTATCTTTAATACCAAAGTCTAAGGTTCCTTGAAGATACCTTAAGACACTTTTCACTACAACCCAATGATTCTCAAGAGGCTTTGACATGAATTGGCTCAATGCCTTGACTGCAAAAGACAAATTTGGCCTAGTTGTAGTCAAGTAAATTAGACTCCCAACCAGTTGTCTATACAATTTTGCATCGACCTCCTAAGAACCATCATTATTTTGAAGTTTTGTATTTTGTTGTTAAGGCAATGAGGCAGCTTTGCATTGATCCTTTCTGAAAATTTTCAATAAGCTCCTAAAATACTCTCCTTGAGATAGAAAATTCTCACCAAAATCCCTCCAGACTTCAAGACCCTAACAATAGTGTTACTCTCCAACGTATTTCATCTCAAAAACCTGTGACGTTTTCTCTTTGATTTCTTTAATGAGTTCATCAACATTTCTTGTAATGATAAGATCATCTACATATAAAGAAATAAAAACAATTTTCCCCTCTTCATAAGACACGGTATACAAATTAGGGTCATTCTTGCTTCTGTTATAATTATGTTGAAGGAAAAATGAATCAATTTTATCATACCATGACCTGGGTGCCTATTTTAGTCCATACAGTGCTTTCCCCAATCTACATACTAAATGTTCCTCCCCCTGTTTAAAAAACCCTCCATGTTTCACTAAATACACTTCTTCTTTTAATTCTCCATTTAACAATCCATATTTCACATCTAGTTGGTGTATCATCCAATGATGTTTGGTAGCTAAAGCAATTAACATTATAATTGTGTTTAATTTAGCTACAGGGGTGAAGGTTTCCTCATAGTCTATGCCTTCTTTCTGCGAGTACCCCTTTGCAACCAGCCTAACTTTATATTTTTCTATGCTCCGCTTTAAATTTAGGCTTGTATAACCATTTGCAACCTATAGGTTGTTTTCCTTTAGGTAGTTCAACTAGATCCTAGGTTTTGTTTTTAAGTATTAACTCATATTCCTCTTCCATGGATACCATCCATTCAATATATTGACTTTCTTCTCTATAATTAGAGGGTTCAACAACATTGAACATACTAGTTATAAGAGCATGATCCCTATATCTTGCTAGAAACTGAATTTGCCTACCTGATCTCTTGAGTGGTGGACTAGCTTCAAATCGGTTGATCATCCCTTGGTGGACTTGGCCTGCTAACTGCATCTGTACCATCCACTTCTTTCTACTACTGCTCATGGATGTCCCTTGTTTCATCACTTCCATCTTCCACCAACAAAGGCTTGTGCCATTCTTCATTGCCTCTATCATGGTTTCCATCATCAACCTGCTCATGGAATATTGCATCTCTACTTGTAAACAATTTACGAGTAGATAGATTAAACAATTTATAAGCTTTAAACTTTGTGCAATACCCAACAAAAATGCATTTAATGTCCTTTGAATCTAGTTTCTTCTTATCCTCTTTTGGAACATGAGCAAAAGCTTTGGAGCCAAAAATTCTTAAATGATTAACTGTAGGCTTAAAACTTAATAAAGCTTTGAATGGAGTTTTAAAATCAAGGTTTTTTGTTGGACTTCTATTCTTCAAATATAATGCAATATTTATTTCTTCTGCCCAAAATCTGTTAGACAGGTTCTACCTTTTAACATGCTTCTTGCACACCCCACAAGGGTTTTGTTCTTCCTATCTGAAACCCCGTTCTATTGAGGAGTGTGGGGTACTATGAAGTATTGAACTATCCCATAGTCCTTGCAATATTTCATGAAACTACCCTCCTTGTATTCTCCCCCTTGATCTGAGTGGAGAATTTTGATGAATTTCCCTGTCTGTTTTTCAATCATACTTATGAACTCTTTAAAATATTCAAAATTATGACTCTTTTTTCTAAGAAAATATACCCTAGTAAATCTCATGCAATCATCAACAAATAATAAGAAATAATAGGCACCCCCTAATGACCTTGTCTACATCGACCCACATAAATCAGCGTGCACAAGCTCTAGTATACCTCTCTTCTTTCTATCTAAATTTATAGGAAAATCATCTCTGTGCATCTTCCCAAGGGCACAAGATTCACAATCAACATGAACATTCTTTAAAATAGGAAGATCATTGACCATACCTCATATCTGAAGTAGCAGCAGGTCACTAAAATTGATATGACTGAATCTTTGATGTCATAAGTCTTCTGCAGTCATAACTGATGAAGTCAAGGCTTGGTGTGGTGTGCTTCTTAAATTCATCTTATACAGTCCTCCCACTCAAATACTTGATGCAATTGGCTTCATACGATCTAGCAAATCTTTAATAACATAATAAGACTTAAAAAATCTGCCTTAATATTTTGATATGTTATCATAGAAACAGAGATCATATTCTTTTTTATTCCGGGTACATACATTACATTTTGAATATTCCTAATATTTCCATCAGGAAATATGACAGGAACATTACCATACCCTTTGATTTGGTACCCTCTATATCACCAAGGTAGATATTAGCACCACTGCTAGTTTCTTTGAAATTTTCAAACCAATGTTTGTTACCCGTGATGTGAATGGAAACCCCTGAGTCCACAAACCAAGTTTCTACTTCATCGTCCTCGGCAGAGAAATTATAATCATATACAAATAATATGAGGTTCTGATTCTGATCTTCATCAGCAAAAAATGCCATGCATGCTTCTTATGTCTATGTCGAGTCTCATAAAGCCTCTTCTCATGACAATAATTAGCAATATGACCAACTCTACCACAGTAAAAACATTTGGTTCCTGAATCACTTATATTCGAAGGCATACCTTGAGGTGGCTTTCTATGTGGTGTGCCTCCTCCTTTCTATCCTGCACTTTCCTTCCCTCTGAATGGCTTCTTCTTCGCCGTTAAAGAAAGATCTGAACTCTTGGGTTTCAGAGTCATCCACCCATCTTCCTCTTTCATCAAGATTGTTGTCAATTCTTCAAATTTGGGGGCTTTCTCTCTCGCATTCAATCCTGTGATAAACATTTGATAGTCATCAATCATACCATTCATGGTAATCATGAAAAGATCATTGTTTGACATTGTCTCCCCTATGTCGCCCAACTTATCTTTGAGCTCCTTGATTCGAGAGATGAGCGCAGCCACTGATTCATTCTCCTCCATTTTAATGGAAAGAATCTTTCTCTTCGGAAACAATAAGCGATTTTTGTTTTTTCTCTTGTACAGGTCCTTAAGGGTTGTCGAGATGTCGTTTGTTGATTTACATTCTCAGATGTGAGGGATAATACAATCTTTCACTTACAATTTTAACAACACTTTTGCTTTATTCTCCCTCTTTTCCCAGCTCTAGATTGTTGTTTTTGTTCCACCTGTAGCTATGGTCGGCTTCAATTTATTGTCGCTTACAATCGCCCATGCATTTTTCCCCTCAAGCATGGTCTACACCTTAAATTTCCAATTAGAATAATTGGATCCGTCGAACTTATTGCTCTCGTTCATGTATGTATCTACCATCTCATTATTTATCTAGACAGGTCTACCTCAAAAAAACTTTTGACATTTAGCCAAGAAAACAAATCTATCTAAAGATCTCAATCTCACAAAAATACCTCTCTCCAATATAGGCCACACGATGGGTGCAACAATTGAGAAAAACGCAGTCTTAAACAAATATTTTTAAAAAACAAAAAACTCTCCAGGTATATGTGGGTAAACTCAACGACGATGCAATATGTTATCTTATATGTGGCTTTTTAGGCGATGTTTCGGGAATTAGAATTCAGGTCGTCCCCCTAATGCTTCCAATTCAAATGATGGTGCTTGCCGAAGGCATCTGGCGTGGTTGTAACCTAAGTGAAATGAAAGCACTTCAAAGAGCTTTCCTATAGGCAAGTCTCACCGACTAGGCACGCGACTGGGCACACGATGATTTGGATCCTCCTTCCACGATCACACATTGTTGCAGCTGATGATTGGTAGATTTTGGCATTGAATCGACCTCCGCACTGATTCAAGTTGCCACCAAGTGACTTCTCCGTGATCAATCCCGGGACATTTACAATTTGCTATGACAATGTCTTTCACAATCTTCAAGGATTTGAGGAGATAGGGGAATCATGGATATCTCCAAATCGATGATCTCCATGGAAAATCTCCTCCAATCAATACAGATGCCACAACTCCACATAGGCCAAATTGTCATTGTTTCCAAGCTGCCACCACTCGACCTCCGACTGCATTGCCAAATCGAACTCCACTAAACCGTCGGTTTTACCAAGCTGCACTGATTGTTGCCTCCACGAAACTGTGGCGCCCACAATCAAACCATTCACCTCCACTGACAGATCCGAGAGATCGGACCAAGGTCATCCTAGAAGCCACAGCAGCCCGACCACGAACTAGATAGCAGCAACACATTTCTGAGGTTTAGATCCACGCTTATCGGGCACGCTGAACGCAAAGCGTACAAGAGGTGGTCGATCAGTGCATTTCTGAGATTCACACCCGTGTTGAGCCCCAACTAAATTTCAATTTACTAACATGTTTATTTACCAAAAAACAATATTTCTCTCTTCATGCTTCAACGCCTTGCCCCCTCACCAGGTCTCCTTCGTACTAGCCACTAGGGGCCACACTTCTGCCACTAGGCACTCACTCAATCACCAAAGCACACTAACTCTGTCTCACTCAACTGTGAAGCTTTGTTACCATGTTAAAAATGGAAGACATAAAATATATTTATCAAACTGAGCAGCTCACAGGGGAGGAGCTTCACCTGGAGACTATCTCTGGAAGAATGCTCTACACATTCATGGTTAATCATTAAGAATAAATAGTTTACATGCAAGTAAGAGAGTTAGAACAACCACCTCAAATGTAAGAACTAATTCCTAATCTAAGTCTCACACATAACTAAGGAACGAAATCTCTCCAATAATACATTTCTCCATTAATTTCAATAAATTGAACCTTATTGAAGACTCTATGCTTCTACTTCCACTACCACTAAATTTGGACCTTTACTAGAATTAGAACCAGACTTGTCAAATTTCAAGGAAACTAGAACAATAATTTGGTAGTCAGCCAATGCTCCACGACTTCAAATATTAGTCCAGTTGTGCCACGATGGCTTCTCATTCCCTCACGAGGCATAATGGACCAATGTAAAAAGGCAGGGAGACATAAAGCTGGTTTTGCTGGAGGTTGAAATGTTGTTGGTTCTATCTGAATTCTGAATTTTACTGCAGGGAGGTGGAGGACACCAAGATAGGATTCTTTGTTGCATGCACATATACCAGATAGCACAGGAGGTATGAAGAGAGTGGAAGAGTAGATTAAGCTATAAGAGACTATAGTGGGACTGTCCTCAAGCAGAACGAGACATCCATTGCGCAAGCCCCAGTGGCCACAACCCACTGTAAACAAAGAGATAGGGTGCTAATGAGAGTAAATTGTAATCAAGGGGGAGAGCAAATGCACTAGGGGAGCTAGAGATCAGAATAAGAGAAATGGATACCCAGAAAAATTCTGGTCTTGCCTCGTAGATAGTAATATCCAAGCAAGTTAGTATTATGGATAAATAAAAATGGATATCGAGAAAAACAAGGTCTTGCCTCATAGATAGTAATATTCAAGCAAGCCAGGATTATAGATACAAAGACAATCAATAGGCTTAAAAGTAGTATTTGATAAGCACCTAGCCCTGAGCACTACTAGGTCAACACTGAATCCAAAATCGTTGTTGAGAAATGCCGACCTTTGAGTACATGTTTTTCATTGCAATCTTAACACCTTTATACATCTCAAGTAAAATAACTCTGGGTACATGTTTCTCATTACAATCCTAACACCTTTAGACATCTTAAACATAATAACCCTGGGGCTCCCAATGTGTTGTGATGCAAACTGCCACATAGAAATGAGAAGTTTTCTAACAATCAAACTACCCAAGGGGGAAGCCAAGTCACCCTCTCCTCGTAAAGGAAATAGTTAGGAGCTTTAGGAAGAAGAATGAGAGAGTGGCAATTTGTCCCTTGTTACATTGTTGTAGCTCAAAGTAACCCACAACGATTGCAAAAATTTCGTTTGTCAAATACATGTGGAGACCAATAATGTTTGGGGTACGGATCATATCATGCATAGGGAGTTAATGTTATGAGCCTAATGGATTAAAGCTGAGTGAGGTGACAACACAGGGCCTACCCCCTCCCCCTCAAACATTTTCTACTTAAAACATCCAATTTGGAGATTTAATCAAATTTATTTTATTTTTAAATTATATATATATATATATATATATATATATTCTATTATATATTATATATATAATATATTATATATTAATTTTTAAATTGTAATTCTTACTTAATTAATAAAAAGAAATAAAAAAAATAAAACACAATTAAAAAAAAAACCTATTTATATTTATTTCTATTTATATTTTATTAATGTGAAAATAAATAAACATATATATATATATATCATAATGGTTTTTGGGCATTGAATACGGAAAGAAAGTCAATCTCCCTCTGAGTGCAAAGACAAAGAGAGAGGTTGTTGGCAGTAGGGGTTGTGTTTTTAAATTTTAATATTTTTTTTTATATTAAGTAAAAAATACAATTTAAAAATTATATATATATATATATATATATATATAGCGAGAGAGAGAGAGGGGGGGTTGACTTTCTTGCCATACTCAATGCCCAAAAATCATCATGTTATATATATATAATGTTTTTTGGGCATTGAGTACAGGAAGAAAGTCAACCTCCCTCTGAGTGCAAAGACAAAAGAGAGGTTGTTGGTAGTACGACAACCCTTAGTATCCACTCACTTAAGAGTGCAACAAAGTTACTATATTCTAGAGTGTCAACATGTCAACTAACAGACTTGAGTCTAAGTAGCGATTTTGCCCAACCATCTACGCTAAACTCAATTGAATGAAAATTTTAGGTACCACCTAGGGAAGAAAGTTAGCTTCCCTCTCAGCCCGAAAGCAAGAGAGAGGTTTCTTAAGAGCTCAACAAAGTTACTCTATCCCAGAGCATCAACATGTCAACTCATGAGACTTAAACTTGGGTGGGGAGGATTAACTATTTGGCTGAACCACCTAAGTTAATTTTTTTTTAGCATTGAGTACTCCTCCACGGAGAAAGTCATCTTCCCTCTCAGATAGCCCTGAATATAGATTCACTTAAGAAAACAACAAACTTTAAAAAAAATATCTAAAAAAAATTATATTTTCTAAAATTTTATATTTATATTAATAATATATTTTATATATTTTTATAATTTATCAAATTAGTATTTTAATTTAAATTACTTTGAAATATTTTCCTATTCATAGCAATACTTTCCACACCACATAAAATTTATTTTTTCCAATCATATAATTATTTTTAATTTTTATAGACTTTAATTATTATTTTTAAATATGTTTAAATATTTTTAAAATATAATTTAAATTAAATTAAATGAAATGAAATGTTAATCAATTCTCAAAATTACTATGATAAGAAAGAGTCTATCACTATTTTAAAATTAAGGGTATATTAAGAATACCTTAATATTAATAAGAGAAGTGTTTAAATGAAAAATATTCTCCTTTATTAATATTTTCGCATCACATGGAATTTTAAATAAATTTAATTAACTTTTCTATTTTTTAAATCCAATAAAACAATGTGATTTTAATCATCATTCTGACTATATATATATATATATATGTTTTTATTTATCACTATTTTAAAATTACCCTTTCACCATTGGATACAACTTTGTCACATTTTTCAAAATATTCTAAATGCTCTATTGATTTTTAGTCGTATTATTTTTAGAGCTCTATAGTTAAAAGACAAATAATTATCCATTGACTAAATAGGTTGGAACAAAGATGAAATCATTTTTTACTTTCGTTTTTTTAGGGATTAAAGTGAATTTCATTTATAAAATACGTAGTGCGTATCAATGTTCCGGATGTTTTACGTTTTTCTTATAAAATAAAATAAATATGGTTTTTTATTCCTTTGTATTGTAATATTTTTTTTTTCATTAATATATTTGATGGAGACAATCGTTGTCCGGAGGGGGAGGGGATATGTCAGGGCTTCGAGTTGGCACTAAGGCACTTGAGGCCAATGCGCGCCCATGACCACCCATGGATATTTGGAGAGTTGAAACATTAAAATTGGACTAAGTTAGATGAGAGTGTATGATGAGTGCATTCGCACTAACGTAGGGTGCCCAACTACGCGACGAGGGAGACTTTGTGGCGACTTGGCAAAGAGCCCGTGTAGGAGGACGAGTTGAGAGGCGCAAATGTTCTATAGTGGAGGGCGCCCACACAACTTGGGAAAGGAACGCGCATCACATACTTATACTGACTGACTTATGGACTCGTTCCCACGGGCACACCCACACCAAGGGGCTCCCAAGTACCAAGGTAATGTGACATGGCGACAAGGCATAGCAAGCAGGCAGTGTGATGCGACGAGTGGGTGCGACAGACGGAACATGTGACAATGACGTGAAGTGAATGACAAGAAAGAAACATACGAGGAGGTAGTGTGAACACTAAGGAAAGGGATGTGCTCAGGCAGAGGCGCAAGCAGGCAGTGTGATGCGACGAGAGGGTGCGACAGACGGAACATGTGACAATGACGTGAAGTGAATGACAAGAAAGAAACATACGAGGAGGTAGTGTGAACACTAAGGAAAGGGATGTGCTCAGGCAGAGGCGCAAGCAGGCAGTGTGATGCGACGAGTGGGTGCGACAGACGGAACATGTGACAATGACGTGAAGTGAATGACAAGAAAGAAACATACGAGGAGGTAGTGTGAACACTGAGAATCCTATTTCCACTTCTATAGCATTATAAATGCTATAGAGGTACAGTTTTGGGACACGAGTTCTGACATCGGGCTGTCTCGCTGTCAATCCATGTGGCATTTCCCGGCTATAGGATATAGGCGTTGCTGTTCATGATATGATCATGCCATCGATCTGGACGGTCATTGAAATGCAGAGCATGTGCATCATACATATTACTCGTGCCCATATATCACATGCCATCATGTCATATATCAATTGATGCCGCGATCCTGTACTTCGGGGCCCAGGGAACAAGAGCCGCCGCCACTGTCCAAGCGGGACAACTCAATTAATCCATTAAATGAAGCCTACCGTGTCTGGCACAGTCTATCTCAAATTTGGAATTTGAGCGCGCCCAACAAAGCATTGTTTCAAATTTGAAACTTGAGCGCGCTCA
Organism: Pinus taeda; assembly: GCA_000404065.3. NCBI lineage: Eukaryota > Viridiplantae > Streptophyta > Pinopsida > Pinales > Pinaceae > Pinus > Pinus taeda. Next base: position 68,942 of record APFE031054766.1, read on the forward strand.
ACAAAGCATTGCATGAATGTCCATGCCGGGTTGGTTAGCTTCTTGGTGTTTTTCTTATGGGCCTTGCTGGACAATTACGCCTTCGATTTTTAAAATTCATTTTTGTCTAAATGTATACTGAATTTCTGCAATAGCATAGCTATTCTGCTGCTGTTGGTTTTGATGCAGGGTCTAAATGTTGTTGTTGCATTGATCGATCACTGGTTTTGACGTAGAGCTGCAATTCCCTGGAAGAACAGTTTCACAGTAGGTTGACCTGTTACACCAACCAGTTTTTTCCATTACTGTTTGGTGGATTCACCAAGGAATGGCAATTATCTGATTGAAAAGATAGTAATGGGAAGCCTCGAACACTTCAGAAACGATACAGGAGGAAAGGTCTGCAATAACAGCGTCCAGCAGGAAGATGGTGCTGGTGCAGCAGATTCAAAGCTTTTCAACGGAGCGAATGGCACCATGGAGCCTATGTATTGTGTGCTCCATTCTTTTATGCGTGGGACTTATCTTGGTCAAATGGGGTAATGATGAGCATGGAAACACTGGCTACTGCAACAGTTACGATGTGGAAGAATACACCTGGACAATATTGCCTTCCGTGAGTCAAAACCGCGAAAAATCTAGAGTTTTCATGCAGAGAAAATTTATGGTAATAGGTGGAACCAACGAGGGTAGGATTTACATCCTCCAGCATACATAAGTGCCGAAGTTTTTGATGCGAAGATGGGTACTGGAACACGTTGGAATACATGTGGATTTCAAATATACCTAAAGGATGCTGTGAGAAATTTTGCTCTACAGGTAGGAATTTGTACGCAATCGATGTCGAACAACTGGAAAATTATGATGCTCAGAAGAACCTTTCGAAGTTTATTGCTTTCGTCGAGGGGCGTTTTTCCATTATCACGTCTGTTGCAGCATGGCGTGATCAGATTTTTGTGAGTGGTATTAATGGTGGTCCGATCTCTTATTTATTTCAGAAATGAATCATGCGTGGGTGTATAAAATTTACCGTTTCTGATTTGTAGTCCCTGCATAGCATTTGTGATTTCGAACCCATTATTATTTTTGTAAGTGGTTTATTTTAGTATAGTTGAAATAGTTGTAATTAAAATATACATATCAGTTTTAATGTGATCATTTTATTTTTCAGGTTCTTATTAAGTTCATACGCAGTGGTGGTTAATATAATATCGAATGAGAGATATGCTAAAGTTCGCAACGCGATTATGTTATTAATTATTTACCATTTTTCTGAGTCTGGTAATTGGTGTGATGCGACATATAGAGTTAATGAATGAATAAAATAGTCGAGAAAAGTAAAACAATGTTTTAGTAATTTTATTTTGCTAATTTTTGTTTGGTGTGTGAGTGAAAATATGCATTCAATTTATTATTTTTTTTGAATTTTTAATAAATTTTATTATATTAAAGTAATTGTGTTATTTATCCCTACGAATTTATATAAATTTTAAGTTTTATTAATTAATTAATATCTATATCTATATATTCAATTCTACTAATATGTCATAAGAAATAATAATGTGGCATTTAAATTTACATTAATTGTAAATAATGTGTTACATTCTTTGATCATTTTTCAATATTTACAATGGCTTGGACTACAATATGAATTGGATTTGGGGCTCTAAGGTTCTTTTTAGTTGTAAATTAAAGTATCATTAATTTTATTTTGCAAACATTTAAAATTAATCATATTTTTCTCATAATTTCGTAGCAATAACTTGGCATGTTTCCATGGTAATAAATCATTGAACTTAGTCTCTTACCAATACAAATTTATGAAAATTGAATGGAAATACCTCATTGAATACTCAAAAATATGAAAAATAGCTTCAATGCCCATAGACATCACAAATTGTACTTTTTTAAATTTTCAAAAATTAGCCAAATTATTATTTTCTTTTAAATTATTTTAATATTATTAAGAATTATTCCATGAGAGGGGAGATGTGTAGGATTAGATGTCGTATATGTAAGTGTTAGATGTTAAATGTGAATATTTTTTAAATGTAAGGCTATAATTGCTCAAATTACATAATAAAATAAAGTTTAAATAAATAAATATAAATTAAAAAAATAAATAAGAAATTAATAGTTAAAATAAATTGAGATAAAACAATAAATTTCATAGCCCATTGTATTATTCTCTAAATACAAAATTACATTAAAAAGATTAAGAAATAAAATAAATTAATAATTAATAATTAAAATAAAATTGAGATAAAATAGTAAATTTATGGATAGAGGTTTCTAGGCTCCAGGTTTTCACAACCCATGGTTTTGCATGTGGTATTCTTCTCTAATGTAGCCCATTCTTATCTGAAAAGCTTTTATCTAGAGCAAAGTTAAATCTTGGGATAAATAATCTTTCTCACTTTGTATGATATTAAACTGGTAATAGTAAACTGTTAGATCTAGTTAGCTTATATGTTTCAAACCATCCTAGATCCATCTTAACTCTAGATGTATTGAGTTCCTAGAGAGATTAAATCTCTGAGGGTGCAAACTTTTCCTCAAATATTACACTCAGATAAGAGGCTTGCAACATAATACTATGTGCCATAGTTTATATGACACATGCTCATAACACATTTTTTCAACTAATCAATTTAATTAAAAGTGAAGAAAGAACAAAACTACTTTAGAGATAAATCTCAATATTTAATCTATAAATATGACTAAGAATATTCTAGAATATTATGTCAAAACTAAATAAATATTTTCTACTCAATAATTATTGATAATGAAATTAAAATATTAGAAGCTATGTTTCAAAATAGAAAAAGACACTATATACCTTTATAAAAATTTGTATGAGTTATCAACTAAATTTAATGTTAGAATATCTATATATAATTATTAAAACTAAATTAAAAAAACTGTAAAAATAAACTAATATTTTATCTCGGTTGGAACTTGGGTTATAGGTCTCTTTTTTCACATTACCCAATGTCAACTAGTAGCCTTCATAGATATATATAGTTTTTAAATAATGCATTTTCTACTTATAACCATTTCATTATATAAATAGACATTAATAATATGGAAATAAAACTTTGAATGAAAGTAAATTCAATTGGTAAAAATGAAGTTATTATGTTAAATTTAAGGGAATGCTTTCTTATTGTTTTATATGGCTAAGGAAGTAGGGGAAACATATATTTACAAAGATAATATTTAAATTTGTGAATTGTTTTATTATGTCACTACTTGCCTAGTGATATATATGATCAATCGAGCTCTATTATTTTGTGTGTACTGATGAATTTTTTTCGATTTATATAGTTAGCATTATAGTTTTGCTGAAAAAACGTCAGCCCGCCGCTGTATCTGGACGTCACCCTACATGTGCGATATAATGGGATCCCGTACTATGCCTATCATGTTCACCAATCAATGTTTCACTACGGTACAACAATTAATTAATTAGAGTCTAGGGACAACAAATAATAAAAGCTATTTAATTTTTAAAAACATTATTCTAAATTACATTGTCTAAATTATTATAATGGTTCTTTAATTGTTTTTTATATTATTTTTGAGTTGAAGTTTGTATTTTGTCTTATTTCACTATAAAATTTATGGACTGAAACACAATCCATAGGATTTCATAGCCCAGACTACATATATACAATTTGTTTAAATGTTTGGATAAAGATCAGGGAGTGGATCTTGGATTGAAGGGATCTAAATTCATTATCATGACTGTAACTCAAGACATGACATATTTTAGCTATAATAACAGTTGGGCTTTTTGTAACAATTTCCAATTTTTTTATAAATCTCATTACATTGTTCAAGTTTAACTAAGGATGTGCTAAATGTGCCAGTTTGGTGCGTAGAGATACAATAATTATAGCATAATATTATTCTAAATTTCGAAAAATTAATTTTGTAAAATGAATATCGATTTGTGGATTTGAAAGTTGGGCTCTTGCTAGTCACGTCCATCGTAATCGGGTTTTCGAAGAAGTTAGGTACAAACATAATCATTAGGAGGGAACAGGTCATGAACCTGACCTCATGCAATGGGTCCCATTGGTAGTCGATAGTCAAGAAAACCGACATAATCTTTTTCCAGAGGATACAAGCTTGACTCTCGACCTATGTAGAGTAGTCAATGACAGGTAACTTGTATATTCAGACTAACCCTTAGTTGGAGATCGGGCCTAGGATCTTTGACATCATGTGAAGGTACATAACCCCATCTCCCGAACTACTCTAATGGGAATCATAAATGGATTATAATCGAAACATATCGTGCAATAGTTTGATGGTGGAAAGCATGGATACCCTCGCAGAGATTTGATGGAGGTAGAACATACATACATACATACATACATACATACATACATACATACATACATACATACATACATACATACATACATACATACATACATACATACATATATATATATATAATACCGAACTTGCATGCAAAAAGCAGACCCAACACATACGGTGATCCCGATGCTTTTAGATAATGTACCAGATAAAAACAAATATAGCGTTTTAAAAGAGATCTGGCTCCCGCTAAGGCCCTCGGATCACCATTCGATCTCTCATCAATATATAAATATTGTATACCAAGGTGCAAACACTGAACAAACTACTATGCACTTATGTATAGACTTGTATTTTTTCCCTTCATTTATTGAAAGGAGTTGTGTCTTTTGGAGTATCGAGTTATGGTCTTTGGGAGTGGTAGCGATCAAAATTATTTATCCATGTTGTGGGAAGAATCCAGACCTTAAACCTACCTTCCTTGTTGCATGATTTCTTTGACCAAATACTTGAGAACACCAGGTTTTCTTTGAACTAAAATATAAGCATATAAATTTTCTCTCTTGATTTGTAAACCCAATGTGGTCAAGCAGAGCAAACCCAATGGTGAGAAAAGATAATTAGTTACCATGGAAGAATGAAGAATTAGTATGTAGTTACTAGTGAAAAGTCATATGAAAATTTAGCAGTGTTTATATTTTGATGAATACTATTGCATACTTGCTACTAAACGAATTGGATTAAATCATAATACATAGAAAAATAACTTGAGTTCCTTATTCTTCAAAAACCCTAATGTTAACTCTCTCTTATTGATAATTTTTATACAACTGACATCCACTTCAATGTGAGGTTCTTGGGATTGGGGTAGAACACAACTTTTGTTTATTCCTTTATGTTATGTAACTCCTGCCATTAAAAATCTATTTTATTCTCTACCATATTCTCTACTCCTCTTCCTTGTGTCCCTCTACATCGATCATATTGAACCGTTGAAGGAAACAATGTCATAGTCATTGTATTACTCCTCTAAGTTGATTATGGTCATGATCTAATGTGTTTTGTGCAAGGTTGTGCATTGGTAACTCCTATGTTTGGTGCATTTCATGGTGAATGTTGTGCATTGAAGACCATGTAATGATATATGTTGTACATTGGAGACCATGTAATGGCATATGTTGCATATGGTTGGTGTGTTTGCTACATTTTTTTGTATGTTTGGAGCATAGTTTTTTGAAGGTTGATTACATAGAGCTAGAGTTGTTGTATGCTATGCATTGGAATGGTATGATTTTTTATTATATGTTGCATCAATGAAATATGAATGCTATGTCTGATTATGCTACATTGAAACCCAATCTTAATGCAAACCATGAGCATTATACATTGAGAGTTGTGTGTTGAATTTTGTGTTACTCGTTACGAATAAGGTATCGAAAATAAGATATTGATCGCCAACTTAAGAATTCATACATATTTCTAAGCAGATATAAGCTACTGTAGATGTGGTTTTGGATATCGATCTTCTACTTCAGTGACTTTTTTTATTAATTAATTCATTATTGAGAAAAATATTCAAAACAAAAAGACTTTGATATACCAATTCAACATTTAATTAACGATATTAAAATTATCCACCATATAAAAGGTAGTTAGCATATGTCGCTTTCAATCTAACCAAAACAAAATTCATATTTACAATCATTAAATTAACAACTAATTGTTGAATTTAATTTATATTTAATGATTTCATTTTTTATTGACTTTGATCATTTTAATAATTAGGTTGCATCGAATTCTTGAGCATTCGTAAGCCCGACACATCACACTTTTCATCATATGATGATTTTTTATTTTTTTATTTTTAAGCTAATGGGTGGAAGATAAAGCTAATCCATTTATGTTTAAGTAGTAGGAAAAATAGTATATGTTATTTAAAAGTTTTATTATTTATGGTTGTTACGACTAGGCTAATAAACTTTCGAATAAGTTGCTTCTGGTCGTTTTGAAATCAACACCCTCACAATCCCACTCTAAGTTGGGTGTCAGGGACTCTCACCTTACACATTTCGTGTCTTTCTCCAAAACTTGACCTCCGATTGGTGACCCACTAGAGGGGTCAGAGATCAAGTCCCTTTTCCATTATCCTGTTGCAATTCACATCAAAGAAAAATAATTAGGGTAGTTAAATAATATTAAACTAACTTATTAATGATAAAAAAAATGGTTGGATTTAGGTAACATGATCAACAAGATTCAATTTTAACAAATATTTGAAGACTTAATTTGATGATGTATTTTTTTTTTAAATTACTGCACGAAAATGGAGAAAAAGTCTTTTATGTATCGAAGACAAGCAAGCGATTAAAAAGGGCATACAAAGACAATAACCCTTTCTATAATGAATGCAAGCGATGCGAGGTCATCCACAAAGTGCTTCTTACGCACTTGTACAATCTTCCTTTCAAGTTTATCGTATGAAATATTGTATGTGTCTGCCACTATCACCCTTTGTCTAATGAATGTAGGCATTGTGAGGTCATCTAGAAAGTGCTTCTTACATGATTGTACAAACTTCCTCTGAATTTCATCGTATGAAAGATTGTACGTGTCCATAACTGGATCATCATCAAGAGGAACGACTTCCTCTTCCTCGCCTGCAGCTAAATCTACTACTAAAGATGGTGGAGACTTAATGGTGACCTATTGTGTACTCGACATCAAGTCCAAATTCTATGTGTTTGGCTCTGATTCCATGTCTACAATCTCAATTAATTCTTCAATCTTCTGAGCAAGCTCCTTGTCCTGTATATATCCGCTCTCCTCCTCTATTGGTGATTAGTTTTGTTCTTTCTCCTTATCTTTCTTATGCATTGTTTTACACCTTGCCTCTCTTCTTCTTCCTTCTTATGCTTCTCTTCTTATTCTTGCTCCTGCTTTTCTTCATCCAATCTCCTCTGCATTTCCCTCCGTCGAAAATTTGATGGCTCTTTCACCCATCCTTTAACAATGTCTTTCGTGCTCAAACAATTGTTGGTGGCATAGAAGTATGAATCCATGAGCGCTTCTGGATTGGGAAAATGGTACATAAGACGGTAATCTTCTGCTAGAAGAGTAGGAAGCTTCTGTCTGTTGGCACTGTACAAAGTCATAATTTTCACATCAATATGTGAAACAATCCAGTTGATGACATTTGCACATGGGAAGGCTGGATATCTGCATACAACCCTATGTAATCCTAACTATCGAACACTGGCATATACCTGTCGGTCCTCTAGATATGTTGTGATTCAATTTGCCAAAAAATGTTCATTCACTTTTTTCTATGTAAGATTTGATTCCTTTTCCACAAATAGTTGAGTGTCGAAATACACTGGTAAGTTAACTGGCATGCTCTCAACTGCTTTCCTGGTACTACTTTTTTGGAATATTTTTAAGTAGCTCCCTTGGGTGCCATGGTAACAGTGATTGCTGAAGAGAAGTGCTAAAAAATTCTTGTACCCGCTGGAGGGAAAAGGCATTCATGGCAAGAAAACATTAGCTTTTTCAAATCAACTTCCAAAGCTAGATCAGGTAGCAAACACCTAGACTGATGAGAATGATTGCACAATTTTCATGATCAAATGAGGTAGACTAGCTAAGGGAGCTGCGCATTGTGCAGTCCCAAAAGCCAAGGGTGAATCTTGAGGCTTAAGACTACGCAATGCGCAGTTCATCCTTGGAAATGACTGGATACCCTTCTTGCATAGATTATCCCATGTGAGGTTTTTATCTTGTCATAACAACCAATTAAACAGAGTGATTTTGTGAGGAATATGAAGTTTCCATACCTTGTGGTACCAGTTTGGCTACAGTCCTCAGGAAGGGAAGATAATGTGTTTATATATATCCACACCCACAACTCCTTTTGAGTTAAGTGCACCCACCCAAGCAATGTGATCCTCCTCCCCCCTGTTACATGCCTGAGTGTGAAAATGAATGTTTCCCATTCCAAAATTAGATCATCAGGTATTCCAAAATCCTCATCCCATCTCCACATAGATGTTTTATCATTCCATCCGGTGATAATATGATTTAGATAAAATATGTCATGTGCATGCAAACTATGTAGGAGATGTTCTGATAACTATTGTGTGCCAACGACATCCTTAATCAAATCTATACCAATAATGATCTGTGAGTCACTGCTGAATTTCCAATAAAATCTCCGAAGAAAAATTCCCTTCACCTTTTGAAAACTCCTCTAAATATATGATCCAGTTACCTTCCCAAGTGTGCTTGTCTTACTCCATGCCACAAGGTCCCTTCTGTTCAAATATTTTGTAAATATGATGTCCCACCACAGGTCTTCCATGTGTAGACCTCACCAAAAAGACTTCAAGAGGAGTGCCCATCCAAATACCTTATTATCCAAAATGCCCCATCCACCAACTTCCCTCGGAACTATTAGATTATCCAATTTTGTAAGGTGATATTTTCCTTTAGTATTTCGACCCGCCCAGATGAAGTGCGCCAAAATAGATTTTATTTTATGGATGATGGTTGCATGAAGACTGAATAGGTATGCCCAATACATTCCCATCTGTAGAATCACTTATTGTACAAGAATGAATCTTCCCCCAAGTGACAACCATTTGTGAGTCCAGGTATTTACCCTCTTTTTAAATTTATCTAGAATCCAGTACCAGTCTCCATTGTTGTAATTTAATGGCTTTAAATTACATCACAGATATGTGCGTCCCTCCAACAATGGTTTACAATTGTATTTGAACATGTTGGAAATGTCAGTGATATCCCTCATATCCCTTACAAAGTATAGGATGTATGACTTATATGCCCACATCTTCCGTATATGCCCAGTTTCCGTATATGCACACATCTTCCGTATATGCCCAGTTTCCGTATATGCACACATCTTCCGTATATGCCCAGTTTCTGTATATGCCCAGCTTCCGTATATGCACACATGTTCCGTATATGCCCAATTTCCGTATATGCCCAGTTTCCGTATATGCCCAGTTTCCGTATATGCGCACATCTTCCGTATATGCCCAGTTTCCGTATATGCGCACATCTTCCGTATATGCCCAGTTTTCGTATATGCACACATCTTCCGTATATGCCCAGTTTCCGTATATGCACACATCTTCCGTATATGCCCAGTTTCCGTATATGCCCAATTTCGGTATATGCACACATCTTCCATATATGCCCAGTTTCCGTATATGCGCTTATGTATTTTTAGACAGATTAATCTTGAGGTGCGAGGTATAAGTCTTAAGATTACATTTTAAACATCAAATAAGATATAAATATATAAGTAACTTAACTTATAAACTTGATAATTTGTAAATAATAAACGAAAAATCTATTACAACTATTCATCAAAAGTAATGTAACATTGATAGAATATAACATCACATCCACATAATGATTTAAAATTCAATGAAGATGTTGCCATCAACACAAGTATAAATTTATGTATTTTTGTTGACCATTAATAGGGATAATTACTATCTTATCTTAGTTGTGGATCACTTCAATGAAATTATCATGATGATACCATATAAAAAAAAATACTTTTAGTCCATTATGTATAAAAATATACTTTTAATGCATTACGTCAAATACTTATTCTATGATAAGGTGTGGATGTATTTTTGTTTACCATTAATAACTGTAACATGATTATGAGAGTAGATGACAGAACTAGATTTCACCAACATTGTAGACATATTGAATAATCTAATGTTATTTGTCATGGGACAGATGCAATCGGTAGGCCCATGAGATTCAATTATGCACCACATTTAAGTTGGAATATGCGATCTAGTGTTCAACATTTCGTTAAAAGAGGTTTTAATGTTACAATGATATGGGACAAGTTCATCTCTGATGTGAAGGATGGATCTGGTGAGTTATACACAGGAATATCTCGAGATACATTCATGAAAAGAAAAGATATAAGTAACATTTACAATGATATCATAAGGCTAGAGTATGCTAAAGATCAAAGTGATCCAAAAAGTGTAGAGTGCTGGTATAAGGAAAACCCAGAGAGTTTTTTCTTCTACCAAAAACAAGATCTTGTTGAAAATATCCCTTTCATCATAGGCATACAAACAAAGTGGATGTGTTCAATGATGCTGAAATACTCTCACAATAATATTATCTCAATGGATTCAACCTTTAGTACAAATAAGTACGGGGTGAGTACATATTTATCCTAAGTCCGATTTATTTATTTAACCTCATATATATGCATGTATCTTATATAAATATAATTATGCACATTTTTTGTAATGCAGTATCAACTTTACACCTTAATGGTTTTCGACAAGCATCACAATGGGGTTCCAATAGCGTGGGTGATATCATCACGCAATACTATAGCTGATCTTTCTAAATGGATGTTGGCCTTACTTGCAATTGGAAACAAAGAGCGACCAGATTGGCATGTTCTCGCCTTCATCACAGATGATGCTACTGCAGAAATTGAAGCATTGAGGTGATGTGTTTATTATTTTTACAAGAGGCATAAAAAATATTGTTAATGTATAATCTCACTAAAAATTATGTTATTGCAGGTCTACGATCAAGTGCAAAGTATTATTATGTGTGTGGCATGTTCGTCGTGCATGGTTGAAAAATGTTGGAAACAAGGTCCAAGGGAGGGAAAACCAAATAAGCATTTTTCGTGATTTAGGAGATATCATGCACATGTGTAAAGATGATGCATCTGTGAAAAAGAAAGTTGAAAGCTTATTTGAAGAATTCAGTGAACAAAAAAGATTTTTGGAATATTTTAGAAATACTTGGTTAGCCAACAATAAGATATGTAAGCTTCTTATTGGTGGTTTTAATGACTCTATGTTTCATGTTATATGTATACTTATTAATATATAACTAATAAATTTCTTTCTACAGATATGTGGGGAAAAGCATACAGAGATTTTCCACATTCAAATCAAGATACGAACAATGCCATTGAATCTTACCATAGGTATATCAAGGAAAGGTACCTATGTGAGAAGAACAATGCATGCCACAGAAGGGTTGATTGGTTAATCTATGTTTTGTTGACAAAGGTTGTATTATATTACAATCATATGCACCATTTAAAAGAAGCTAGTTTTGTACGACCCAGAAAAATAGAGGAACAATTGAATTCATCCAAGTGTAGAGCTAAGAAAATCCCAAATGAAGATTGTGTGCCTGATGAAAAGAGTAATGACTATTGGGTTCGTAGCCAAAATAAGAATACTCATGACATTTGGTACAATGTCATATATAAGGGTCCTAATCTACACTTCTGCAATTGCAATTGGGCCTTGAATGGAAATATCTGTAAACATGTATTGAAAGTTGAGATGTTAGTGAGTAACACTATTTTGGGTGAAAATGTAGCACGTGGTGTCACTGATCCCAGGACAGAAAGGCACAGAATTTTATTTGATTTGAATGAAACACCTATATTGGGCCCAGAAATCCAAACTGAGCTTTCGCCATGCTTCGATTCTCCTACCAATCTGAATTATCATAATGAAACAAGCATTGATAATTTAGAGAATTTCTCATACAATGTTGAATCAACCAATGTACGACAAGATAGTGCATTCTCTGAACATGATGAGATGAAACGTGTTAACTCATCAACCCTTGAGAAATTGAGATCCATAATACCTACAAATTTGGAACAGGCATATGCATTAAACAACTTGGTAGACAAAGCATGTCAAGAATACAACAAAATGTTTTTCAATACTATAACTCCATCCAAGATCACTACTAAGAGAAAACATAGTTTCTTGAGTCCAGTAAATAAAAGGAGGCGATGTGGTTGCAAGTCAAAATCAGGGACAGATAATCTACAATTTGAAAGGGTTGGACGAGTTCATGCAAGGAAAAAAAGAATGGATGAACAATTGGGGTCAGCTTCTCAAAAACAAAGAAATGTGGACCACGCGCCTGAGATAATACAAGATTCTATTATACCCAATATTGGTATGGAAATTTCATGCTATGCATTGTTTTATGTTAAGTACGATATATTAGCATGTTCAAGACATTTGCATGACTATATGAACTATTTTTATTGTTACAGCTGAGGGACCCACATCTCACAACATTCCAAGTTGTCGAATTCGTTTATTTTATGAACGTGCTAATGAAAAAAGATCTAGAATTGGGAACACGGCTTCAGCCATTAACACCCCAATATCCTCCCCAAGGGTGCTCCCCCTATTGCTGAACCAATTAGGATGTATCATCGCCCACACCCACCACCTTTTTCCTCCATAAATTCTTCCATGCCTATAACCACCTCTGTAATACCTTCCCAATGCTCACCCCTACCCTTCAGTCATCAACCATTCTCATTTTTTCAATCGTCCACCCTTAACATTCCAATTTCCCCCCCTAGGTTAATCCCCCGGCCTAGAGTGATTCCCACTATCGTACAACCGGTGGGGGTGTATTGTCGCCCACACCCACTACCTTTTCCCTATTTCACATCCACCATGCCTTTATCTAGCACCCCTGAACCATGCCTATATTTGTCACCAAGTGCTCCGCCATCTACCCAGGAAGGGTTGTCTTCTCCATTGCCTCAAAACCTCACGGTGAGAACGAGTATTTGATCAAAATATCATTGTGAATTAATGAAATTGATTATATTCCTTTCAATTTTTACAACTAATTGATTATTGTAATTTTTTGCAGAGATATCAATTTGGAAATCCACCTGGGAGTGCCAAGAGGGACGAGGGTGACTTATAGATCCATACTTTAGATCGATCATGATGTTGATTCTCCATTATGTCATTTATGGGCATGAGATTCCATTATTTATGTTGGAAATGATGTTCTATTTTGTAAAGAAGAAACGTGTATAGTTGGAACTATTTTGAATAAAAATACATAAATTTATACTTGTGTTGAGGACAACATCTTCATTGAATTTTAAATCGTTATGTGGATGCGATGTTATATTCTATCAATGTTACATTACTTTTGATGAATAGTTGTAATAGATTTTTCGTTTATTATTTACAAATTATCAAGTTTATAAGTTAAGTTACTT
>APFE031054771.1:4173-18729 GCA_000404065.3 Pinus taeda
TATCCTTCTTTGATCTCGGGACAGACAAGCTTTGTATTGCTCTTACTCTTTCTGGGTCAATCGGGACACCTGCAACAGAAACAACATGTCCTAATAGATTGCCTTATTCTAAAGCAAATTGTGACTTTTTAGGATTGACTGAAATCCCAAACCTTCGACACTTTAGGAACACTTTCTTCAAATGTTGCAAATGGTCTTGATGGATGTTGGAGTATATTGTTATATCATCAACATAGATAAGGAAAAAGTTATCCTTCTCTCCAACAAATGATATATTCATGGCTCTCTGAAAACTAGCTCCAACATTCATCAGTCCAAAAGGTATCTTGGGATACATAAAAGTGCTCCAAGGAGTGTTGAATACAATCTTCTCTTGGTCATCAGGATGTACAGCAACCTAGTTATACCATAAACAACCGTCCATGAAAGACATCACTTTGGCCCCTGAGACCTTCTGCAGCAAATGCTCCATCTTGGGTAAACGATAATTGTCTTTCTTAGACCATTTGTTTATGTTTCTGAAATCAACAAAGAGTCCGATTTGTCCACTTTTCTTCCTCACCACTAGTAGGTTGGCTACCCACTTTGAATATCTAAGAGGGACTATGGTTTTGGTAGCGAGTAACTTTTTGATTTCTTTTTCAATTAGAGGAAGGAGTAAGGGATTTATTAATCTCAGATTTTGCTTGAAAGGGATGGTGTCTTTCTCTGAAGGGATTTTGTGTTGTTTTTGTCATAAGTTTTCAAGTCACTATACTCCCAGAAAAAGACATCAGCAAATTGCTTCATCAAATTGCAATATTTAGAACTTTGGGCCGCAAATAAATGGGCAGAAAAATTTATATATCTTTACCTATATTATGCTTACATACTATAGATTGGTCTTCTTTTTGGGCATCCTCAGAAGGCACATCATTTTGGTCAAACAACTTTTCTAAAGGAACTAGACCCTTAGGTATCTGATTGTTGGGCAGTTGGACAATGCTATCTCTAGCAATTTTGTTTTTAAGTTGGGGCTAGGGACTTTCTTCCAAGGATTCATTCTCTCGGTCAATTTGCATTTCAGAGAACTCATCAAAGACTTGTAGAAACCTATTCACTTCATCATCATCTTCAAAAACTTTCCAATGCTGGACATTACCATGCAAGGATGGTCTATATCTCATTTGGACTTCATACACTATTCTAGGAGGCATGGGATGGATAAACATGCTAGCAGACATAGCAAGGAAATCAACAAACTGATTTTTAACTCTGGGAATATATGAGATACAACAATTATCAAAAGAATCTTTGAGTCTCCATACCTCATCTCTATACGCTTTCAGCCTTGGGTGCTTTGCTTGAAAAGCTCTGTTCAGTTGCTCAATAATAAGATCAACATATCCAAACATCTCTATGTTCCTGATTCCTCTGTCCTTAGCTGCACTAAGGCCCAATATCAAAGCCTCAAACTTTGCTACATTATTTGTGACTTGGAAAGCCATCTTAAAATACAGATGTGTGCTTTCTTGCTTTGGGGATATCAACACTACCCTTGCTCCTGCAGTCTCCCTAGAACATGCTCCATCAAAGAACAACTTCCAAAACTGATTTCCTTGCTCTTCCTCGACCTTATTTACGGGTTTCTTGATCTGCATTGAGGCCTTCTAGGATTCTTCAATTTGGAGGATACATCCTCCAAAGTTAGCGTCCACAACAAAAATTGGATGATTAGAAGGATTGTTCTCATCGCTAATGATGTAGGCTAGTTGCGCTTCTCTATAAAATATCTTGCTTTCTCCTCCCAAGACTGGGAAAGTGGCATAAGATAAATCATTCCGCAGTGTCCCACCTAGTCTCTTAATCCATCCCCTAGACAGCGGCATGCCAAACTTAGGAGGGACATCTGCTACCATAATGTCCATCACCATGCTCTTCATGGGCAACTGAGTTAGGGTAATGGCTAGGTCTTTGATTAATCCTAGGCATTTTAACTTTCTTGAATCAAAGGAGAATACATCATGTTATGGTCTTGTGATATCAAGACATAACTCTTCCATGACAGCTTTAGGCATCAGATTGTGGCTGGCCCCTGTGTCTAGTAGGCAATTGTGGAGGGTTTTGTCATGAATGGTCAAGAAGACATAAAATGATGGATAATTATCATCAGAAGTTTGCTCATCGGACTAAGCACAATTGTAGGCTTCTCATCTTGCAAATTGACATAGTCAGTGGGGGCTTGTGAGGCTTTCAGCTCAAGAGCATCAAGAATAGGTTTTCTAAAAACTTCACTCTTTGTAAGTTCTATCAGAGGTGCATATATTTTTAGCTTCTAGAATTCTTATTCAAAGCTGAAAGGAGGAGGGAACTTGTCAGGACCTCTTACCTCTTGAGCTGGTGCTTTGAGGATGATTGTGTCAGCTGCTCGTTTTTTCTATTTGATATTTTGTTGCTCTGTTGGGACAACCGATTTTTATGCACGATTCTCCTTGAAATTGTTTGCTTTTGACCTGAGATTGTATCTTTTCTATACATCAGTCCGTAGAATAGCCTCTATGTCCCACCTTTGACTATTTTGGTCCCGCAGCAATGATTCTTCATAGGCAGCCAATGTCAAAAGGGTAGAACTACCTTTATCTTCCCTACAATGAATCTCGTCCTCCTCTTCAAACTGCTCCTCCTCCATGACTACATTTTGGAAAGGAGCCTTAACCTTTTGTTCTTCATTTGCTTCTTTACCCCTCTGAATGATTTGCAATTGTTCATTTGCTCTTTTGAATGGATTTGGGTTTCTTGGAGAAAATTTGTTTGAAAGCCTTGTCTTTCCTGAGCTTTAGTGAAGCTTTATCTTAGACATCTCAGTAGCCAATGACTCTATCATTTTAGTCATCTTGTCTAACTTAGGTTCTGAAGAGGAAGTAGAGGAAGAAGAAGCCTCACCTCTCTGCCTCCTTCTATCATCGTGACTTTTGAGCTTTTCTGCAGCCATAATATTAGATTCCACCTCTACTGCTGCAGCTTGCATCTTAGCTAGAGTGGCACATCATCTTTCTGTCAATAACAGGCATAAATCAGAGTCAAAGGCACTGGCACATGCAAGTTTGGCAGAGGTGGGGGTAGGCTTTACTTCAGATCGTATTTTAATATACATACGATTGAATCTTTTACTAAAATCAGGCAATGATTCCCCATTCTCCCTCTCTAGGTTTCCAAACTTGATATGGTAATATAGCAAGTCTTTTTTATCTCCCTAGTGCTTCAAAAATGCATGATCTAAGGCTTGAATGTCAGCAATACAACTAGGGGACAGCTCCCTGAACCATTTTCTAGCCTCTCCATCAAGGCTCTGGACAAACACTCTCATCCACACATCATCCTCACTGATATCTATGTTATCAGCATAACTATAAAAAGATTCAAGGTGTTCTTCAGCTGTTACCCCTTATGTACCAGTGAATTTAGGCATATACTTTTGGTATTCTCCTGGAGGCATGGCATTCCTTTCCATCTTCGTGGGTGCTTGTTGGCCTGCCATGACTGGGGTAGGTGGAACGATACTAGCATATTGGATGGTAGGGAGCAGTGAAATAGATGACAGAGACAAAGGAATATGATGGACTATATGGGAGGCTTTCTTTGGATTGAGCTCCAAAGGGGAACTAAATGAACAAGAAGCTTTATGAATCTCTGAGAGTATTTCTTCACTAACAATACTAGGCCCTATATCTTCAACCTGTATATTCTCATCTATAGACCCTTCGTGCATAGATACATAAGATTCCTTAGGCTTACTTGATTCTGATGCTCCTTTCAGTGATGTCCTCTTCTGCTTAATAATCTTCTCAGGGTCAGGCACCGGGTCAGTTGCTGATTTCTGAGGATTTCTCCGGGTACGTCTCACGGACAGAGCAAAAACTATAATGTAGAGTCACCACTAGGTTCATCCTCCAGTAGAGTCTCCAGATAGATGATTACAACCAAAAAATTGTCTAGATTTTATCTATCATCAAAGCTAGAACTGTGTCATTCTCCCAGAGAAGATGAGCTTCAATCTCCTCTCCCTGGCGATGGCGCTAATTAATGTTATCACCCCAAGAAACTCTCCTAGGTTGTAGCTCGGAGATTCTCAGGACATTACAAATTCAACTTAATGCTGCGAATGGATGAATGAAAGGAATGATGCTTGTTCAAGCCAGATAACCACTCCTACTTTGCTTGACTCTAGACACGCGTGAACACCCCCAAACTAAAAGGCTTTAGACTAGCAATCACTCACAGTTTAATGATTTGGTGAATATGGAGAATACTGACCACATCAACAGATGCCCAAGACCTTGTGATGGCCAGCTGCAACTAGTAAAGAGGTCTGCAAATCTAATTCTCTAATGCAAAAGCATGATGATAGCTCTCTGGCACTAGGTGAAAATAAACCTGAATAACACATTCACTGATATATACAAGATTTTAACACAGCGATAGGATGACAACTCCTCTAATGCTAAACATCAAGAGTTCAGGAAAACTACATAACAGGCATAGCCTAGAACAAAATAGGAAGGGAAGGTGAGCAATTAACAACAAAAGAAGCTTGTATTAGCTGAAAATGAAGACGAGAAGCTGCAAGTATCAAAGTAGTTACAGTGTCGAGAAGTTGAACCTTACATCGAAACAACAACCATCAACCCTGATTACATCTAACTTCTAGGTATATATAGAGTTTCATTACAAAGGCACTTGGCCATTCTAGGTACACAGGGTCATAATTGACCACCAACTGCTTTAGCTGCTGGATGGAGTCTCTGGTGCAATTTTCCTGCTTCAGTGAACAAATCGGATCTTCTCAGGTGCTCTACTGTCCTCTTAGATGGCTAGAGTGTCGTATGGGGTGAAGTCCCATAACTGTTAAATGCATTTACCTGATCGAGCTTTTTCCTTTTCCTTCTCGGCCCTACTGTCTCTTGAATGTTGTTGTTGAGGAACTACTGCAGACAATACCTAAAATTGGTTATCTTCATCCTTCGGGTGCATGGAATGATTAAGGGTATCGTACTGCATGGCAAACAGATGGGCTAGATGACAGAGGAAGTTAGTTGTAAGATCTAGAAAATGGATAGCTAGGATTGTTTGGCGGAGGGTATCGAGAGATATGGGAGTGGAATGATTGTGGGCCATTTGATCTTGGGTGGACAGATCCAATGGCTATCGTGCGGAGGAGACGCGCGGGAGTTAATAGGCAGGGACGAAGGATGGGCGATGTTAGCCTCCGGCTGCAACAGGTGACTCATATTTCATGATTGACATTTTTATAGGCCAAATATGTCATACTTTGCATGTTGCAATGCTCCATATTTGCTAAACAGTCACCAGTTTTGTAGAATTTTCAGCTAAAGGGAGGTCCAAACAGCCTAATCTTGGTCTCCCTGGGTTTCAATTTCCTGTTTTAGAATATAGAGAATGAAAACTTGTCCAAACAGCTTAATCTTGGCAGATTCTTAAATAGGTAGAGAATCAAAGAAGCCCAACTTCTTAATCTGGGCCCTTGGAAGAAATAAGCGTAGATGTACATAGGAAGACAGAAAAAGAAAAAGTTGAAAAACTCGGTGTGCAAGTCCAAGTGCACCCAAACCAAAAAGAAGAAAAAAAATGTTAGACAAGTAGGCTGGGTAGGTAGTTTTGAGGTTGGATAATGTTAATTTGTGATCAACTCCACATTTTCAAATATTACACTCATATAGATCACAGTCAGCAGGCAGCTCCCATTTGAATGACTTCAAGCGAGGCATGACTAACTTCCCCTTATTCTTATTCCCTAAATCACTTACTAACTTCCCCTGAAGAGGTCAAGATCTTCTTGATATCTCTTAGTTCATCATTTTCCATATCACTTGACTTAGTGAAAGATCTGCTTCACTCAAGGAGGGTCCATATTTTCTCTATAAAGTTCTATCTCCCCGTTGAAGCCTAAGATCTCTGAAACTTAGTGCTTTCTTGTCATTTCCATATTAACTACTAACATTATTATTTAACTCCCTATATTTTTCCCCATCACCCTACTGAAACTATGTAAATAATCCCCTATGTAAATATCCCTTCCCCCTGGTTGAAATATAACCATAAGTATCTCTCTAGGAATTACTAGGTCACCTGGACCTTAGTAACAGCCCTCATCTCTGCATAATTCCCCTTCCCTAGTGTTTGGACTCCTTCCAAAACACAAAAAAACCCTCTCCAAATGAAAAACCCCCCTCCGCGCATTTCCTTTGGAATTTATTAATGTTTGTTTAATAAGTCACCAAGCGCCGAAACCCATTAACCCTTAGCCTAAAGTTCTAAACCCTCCTGCATCGCAAAAAATTAAAAAATTAACGCGCGCGCACTTATACTAAACTTCGTGCTTATTCTCCTCCCGTCTACCATCTGATCGCCTCCCCCAGATCCAACGGCTATTATCCGTATCGGGCGCCCTTTTGTATGGGAACGTTAGCACTCGATGTCCGATGGTTTTTCCGTCGTACACCGGGACAGCTGGCGGCTTCCCATTGCATCGGGCCACCCCTGACAGAAACTGCCTCTGTACCAAAGGCGGTCCGATGAACTACAAAACCGCCCTCCCCTCAGGTTACGGGAGCGCCGCGTCACCCTGCCACGTCGCCTCCAGCTCACCCCTCCTTGCTTGCGCCTGGCCCACGTCACCCGCCACGTGTCCCTGCCACGTCATCACCCCGCCATACTGCCACGTCACCTTGTTGACGTCAGCATGCTAACGACATATCCGTAGTAGAGGACACCACTGCTGATGTCATGCTGACATCATCCGTCGTACCACTAACGTCATGCTGACGTCAGCAGCCAAAAAATGGAAAAAACGCGCAAGCGCGAAAGTCAAGCTTCAGAGCTCCAGAATGAAAAAATGAGCCATATTGGAGAATCTTTAGGGAATCTTTTGATTCCTCAGCCCTTTTTGCACCGAAAAGGTCCGAACAAGCCCGATTTTTCCAATTTAAACGTATTTTAAGACAGAGAGAGACCAGGAACAAAGATTAAAGAGTATCAGATCAAATATACAGATAAAAGGCATGTTGAAGAGTATCAGGAAGTGGCAGAGACTATCAATGTAGCAGCAAGGTGTATTAGAGGAGATTTTCTCAGGGCTCCAGGCAAATCCGACATTAAAAGGAAGGCTCTAAAAGTCAAGAAGCAGTTGAGGACACATTGAAAGCTCACCAGCACAAATGACTGCACATTAAACTCACAGGAGATCAGTGGACCAGAACTCAATGCATAGTTATGACAAAACCACTGCACCAAGTCACATAGGACACCCCATCAACTCAACTTGATCCAACTGCCTCTAGCGCAGCCCAAAGGACTTACTTTCATTTAATTCCAGCAACAATTAGGTTTTAGAAAGCTTTTTCCTGCAGACCTGTTTAGGTCAGTTGTAATAAATAACTTTAGATATTTTCCCTATATATACCACCTTGAAAAATGGAGTAGGGGTTGGTTGGTTAGTGTGGTTGATCTATGTTATTTCGATATTTTCCTCGAGCAGAGACTCGCACTATAAATCTGATACTTTATATAATCAAAGACTGCTGAAAGCATGGATTCTAAAACTCTCTACTGTGTTTAATTGGTCGAGGAATGACTATGGAATTCTTGTGCTGCTACATGGTTCAGTAAGTGTTTCTTAACTCTGTTAGTTTTTCATGTTTGTTTTATCATCAATCCGCCATCTAAATTGCAGAAAAGAAGAATAGTTTAGGATTTGCTTAGCTGCACGGTAGGCTCAATTTCTGCAATATTTTCATGTTTTCATCAGGAATAGTTATGAACATGCATACTTAAATGATCTTGTTTACGCTGTTTCTTTCACTTATGAATGATAGTTTAGGAATTCTTAACTGCTCCTAGGCAACCATTCACTCACTTCTCCTCCCTGTTAGTTTTTGATGAAAGATTCTTAATTGTCTTTCATCCCTGACCATCATTCCATCTTTTCAGCAAAATTGATAATTGTCTCATGTGTGGCTATCCTGCTCCATAATCCTCTTGTGACCAAGAAAATGCAACAACAAGCCTTAATCCATACTTCCATGCCCAATGGTTTGAAAATTATCACACTTTACCTTGCCTCTCTACTTGGAATTATCTTCCTTACATGCATCTTCCATCCAAACAAAAAACCAAAACCCCTGAACCCAAAAACTAGCCTAAAATCATCATCAACAAAGTTAAATCATTAAGAGAGAGCCCTCTCTGATTGCAGGTGGGCTAGAACCTGCAATCCAAAGATTGGTTTGTTGTTACCTCGGCCGTATCCCTTCAGGAGCTTAGGGACAACCTGAGTGATAACAGGCGGTAAGTGGTATTGTCTGCACCACTTTTGAACACAGGGCGGTAAAAGGGCAGTGGCATGCGATTCCATTCAAAGGTGACGCGTGGCAGTGGAAACTACTCTCCATCGTGCATTAACGAGTTGTCACTTCACAGGTGTGGGAAGAGCGAACATTGTCCGATCGTGGCAGAGATGATGGGACAATGGAGAATCAGTCAAACACGTTTTTCATCAGATGTGACGGGGGACCATTGGGTGCGACAATCAATGGTTGTGATGACGGTTGAAGAGTTTGTGAAGGCTCACATTCACATGTGCATGGGTTTTATGGGGTTTTGGGGTTTTAACACCCGGGGCTTAAGGAAAAGAGTTTTATGTGAATTTTTAACAAAAGCATGGGTAAAGGAGATGAGAGGGGAATGGGCGAGGGAATGGAAAAAGGTGAGAATAACCATTTTAGGCTTTTTTTGAACACGACCAAGGACAAAGTTGGCCTCCAAATTTAGAAAATCCTTATTATATAGCAGAGCTAACAAGGCTAGTCAAAGTTTTCTTTTCACAAGTTTTTTTTTTTTTTAGAGTAATGGAAATTCTTTTTTTATTCAAGTTTACCATGGTTATCTAATTTCTTGTATGGGTTGCGTGTTAATTTTGATTTTAGAAATTGATTATCTGTTGATTTTGATTTTAAAGGTCTTGTTTTTATAATATTAGTGGGTCTTTCAGTTAGTTTTATTGAAGAGAAACACTATACCAAGTGAATTTATATAGGAGGATATATATTGAGGCAAAAGGTATATAATATATGGACAATTATAAAAAAATGGAGCTCAAAGTTAATGAAGAAATATAAAGGGGTGCAAAAAATGTGAATGAAAGATTGGATATTATCTCATGAAATTTGGGTTTTTAAAATTGAGAAGGTGTATCGGGTTAGTATTAGTAGAACTTAAAAAATCTAATTTTTATTCTTCACTTGATATGTGATAGATTCATTATATAAACCTGAAGCGGGTGCTTCAAACCATAATAAAATTTCCATATGATTACAAAGCATATTTAATAACTCTATATATGTGAAATCTTAAAAAAAAGTATTAAGCATTCATTTGTCTACAATTTATACAAGGGAACAAAAAAAATACCTTGTTAGAGTGGCTCTCTTGCACTACTTTTTCTAATACCACCTAACTAAATATCCCACATGTCATGTACGAATGTCTATCTTACTTGCTAGACAAGAACATGCATAAGCACCCTAACTGCCACGCCCCAAGCCTACGGTGGCTTTTCGACCATGCCGGCGAGGTGCGGCACCACCGAACACTTTCTTTTTAACAATACTCGTGCACATGGACTACGCCTTAATTCACTTTCTCCTACTTAGTTTGTGATCATCAACCAAGTATAATTAGTTATGTGCCTTTATACCAATGAACACCCATACACATTCATTATCAACAACATTATAAGATAAATGCAACAGTATAAACGGAGGAGCAACTCCCTGCAATATGAGTCTACCCAACAATATATTATACAATCTTTCGTTTTTACAATGCACAAGTTAAATCTTGGGAAACCCCAAATTTACACTGAGACAAATATACAACATCGGCAAACTCGGTTGCCCAGCTCGTCAGCACCTCCGCACAGTCGCCACGCGACTAACCAAACCTTCGTTCACCCCGTCGCACCATCGTGTCGTTTTCCCAACTCAGGTGCACCTCCAAGTCGCCACACACAGACGCCTCCCACCAAGGCACACCTCCATCCACAAACCAACACTCCAACAAGTCTTCATGCAGACTTGCACGATGGGAAGGCTCTCACCCGAGTCACCAAGATGCCCATGCCAAGTCGTCGCACAAATCGACCCTCCGCACGATCACCTCGGGTACATCTTGCCCAACACGTTCACCTCTTTGCCAAGAGCCTCACCAAGTGCGACTCTACCAAGGGAGCGCATGAGCTATGCGCTGATCCCCCTCAAATCTGTGCACACGAGTCTTCTTCCAAGAGCGTAGAATAAGAGATGATGTTCGAATGGTAATCTCCAAGTCTACAATGTACTACAATATACACACATCGAAATAGTGGGTGGGGCTGCCCAGCCGACCGCCCACACACCCCTCCATCGCATCGTTCAAGCATTCTACCAAGTCGACCTCACCCCCAACGTAGGTCGGGCAACCCCCATTGCAAACGCTGCAAGGATGGGTATAAGCCAACACATTTGCCATTACAAATCTTTGTCGCATGTGTTCATCGGATTTCTTCCGCAGCTCTGTCGCACGCCCAGTTGGTCACTCCACCGTCGGTTGCACACCCGCCCGTCGCAGCTCATCGCACTCCCGTCATGTGCGCGCGCCCGGTCGCCCGACGCCCAACCGTCACACAACATCGGAGGTGTTACATCCTCCTCCACCTGAAGTCGTTGTCGTCCTCGACAACATACCATCCTGGTAACCATCCGCCAAGATCATCCATGATGTCGACTCCTCCACATACTGCAACCATCACTGCAACATATGTAGAACCACCATCTCCACCATGTCTCACCTCGGCAACCAACCGTCACTAAGATCACCATACCAAGGTATACACCCATCAGTATGTCATATATCAGAAGTCATCTCAATCCATGACCATCAACCACCATGTCACATTCTCCACATGCTGCTCACCATCGTGGAAGGTTGGCCCCTCCATCTCAAGCTACATGCCCACTACAACATATCGTGTCGACCTCATCATGTGTCGTCCCCATGTGAACTGCGACCATGGTACTCCAACACAATGCTAACATATCTATGTACACTGTTAACCCCCATCTCTGAACTAGTCAGGCGATCAGTCCAACTGTCACGCTCAAACCATGAGAATGCACATCCTCATGCCACCATCAGTCATTCCTCAAAACATCCCTGACACATCCTAAACATGATCAAGAATCCATCTCCATATAAGTAAACCATGCTCAGGTCTATGAAGTAGTCCTCATCTCATCTGCAACATGTCATCCATGATGTTTGGTGTCAATGTGCTACATGAAATCAACCACATCTATCCCAACATCATCCATATGCGTATCTCCTCCATATGAAGAGATCATCTCATCAAACTCCAACTCTCGGTGTGCCACATCCATGTCCATGAAGCTAACTCCATCACATTTGCAATGTGGCATCCCTCAAGTCTGCCATAGAAACAAGTATACACCTGCCTCATCTATCCATGTGATGGCCATGATCAGAAATCAATCAGCTCCCATGTGTCAAAAGTAGTTGAGTCTCGGCTCAACCCATGCCCAAGTGTTGCCACCAAGGCATCATCATCATTGTAACTCCAGCACTCCAAAGTGCCTCATATCGATCCTCCACTTCAAGTCACTCTTCCAAGCCATGTCCCATGCATCTACTTGAAAGTATGCACCCCATCCTACATCAAAGTTTCTGACCTCAGCTCCTGAATGCATCAGATCCTCCAAGTCCACCATATATGAAGTCCCCAAAAGTCACAACAATCCCATGTCATCATGAGCCCCATAAGTCATCTCCAACCAACATCTCAGCGAGCATACAAGTCTCGGCCCAAAGGTCTCTGCAAGATGCCTCAGCTCTCCATGTATTAAGAATGCCCCATAGTCTACTCACAACTCCATCCAAGTCCATGGCCTTGCTGTACAAGAGTGCACAACCTCTCCATCGGCTCATAAGTAAAACATCTCGATGTCACATCAACAAATCCATCTGCACAACATCCCTACTTTGGCACTCCTCATTGGATGCCCATAAGTGACATCTCTACAAGTGCTCCCACATAATGTCCCTTCATAAGACTGTCATGCTCCATGTCTCTAAACTGATGTCCATGACTAATTTGCCATGTAGTCCAACCAAGTAGACCCATCACAACAATCGATCATCCCCATCCAAGCTGCAATCATCGGTCTAGTGAACTCGGTCACCCAACCATATCATCATCACATGAGTCTCTCCATCATAGCTCCTCCCCCAAAGGTTCACCAAGACTTTCTCTTGGTCTCGGCCATGAGAAGTCCACCCAAGAGTGTGCCTTCTAATCTGTCCATGAGTCGTGCTGGGCACTTAGCCATGTGGCTAAAGCACGACCCATTCATCCACAATGATCATCAAGTTCCACCCTTGTCACGAGCCTTTGTACCTTCAATCACAAGGTCACAAACAACCCCAAAAAGTCCTACAACAATCAACAATCCTTGCTTCTCCATACGAGGTATCATCATAGTCATCCATGGTAAGATGTTCCCTAGCATCGGCAAACTGGTTTTGCCCTTCCGTGCATACGGTCCATATACAAAATGCTCAAATGAAACATAAGTATCAATAGTACTTACATCATCATCATCATCATGAGGTTCCTCCATGAGAGTACCCTCATCCATACATGTTTGCAAATTACACGATCATGGTCGAACTTGATCAATCTAAAGTTCATCCTCCATCATGATCACGTCTGCAACATCTTCAACTATCACGGCTTCCTCTTCCTTGTTTGTACAATCTGCAACTTCATCTTGCTCCATTGTCCAACCACGTTGAAGAAGCTCGTCTTCAACATTCTTTTCCAAGACTCCAAGCTTCTCTCGAATTCGGGATTCTCCTCTTTCATCCGCTTCAACTTGTATAAGGTAAGCAAGAGCTTTCCTTCACATTCTTCCAAACCTGCCATGCCTTGAACTTTGTCTTTCCCGGTTTGTACCTCGTTTGGTCCACAGACACCCAAACCGTGTACACCTGCCCACACGCAGTCCCACTTGCCCACCTGACAAGTGGCCAAATCGTATGACCAGCACGTAGTACCACCTGCCCAACTTTACGACACCCGGTTCCAACCTTCACCAGCTTCACCAAGTCCCTTGCAACCATGAACCGGCCCTTGTTCCACTTGTATGTGAAACTAGCTTCCTTCACCTGCAAGTACCTGCTTCCACTATCACTTCATCATGAGCAACCCTGCTATGACCTATTCTCAAGTTGTGTATCATCTTTCATTCGCAAGCTACACCAGCTCTCATACCATCTGTCACGCCCCTAAGCCTACGATGGTCTTTCAACCATGTCGGCGAGGTGCGGCACCACCGAACAATTTATTTCTAACAATACTTGTGCACATGGACTACGCCTTAGTTCACTTTCTCCTACTTAGTTTGTGATTCTCAACCAAGTATAATTAGTTATGTGCCTTTATACCAATGAACACCCATACACATTCATTATCAATAACATTATAAGAGAAATGCAACAATATAAAGGCAGAGGCAACTCCCTGCAATATGAGTCTACCCAACAATATATTATACAATCTTTCATTTTTACAATGCAAAAGTTAAATCTTTGGAAACCCGAAATTTACACAGCCAAATATACAACATCGGCAAACTCGGTTGCCCAGCTCATCGGCACCTCCGTACGGTCGCCGCACGACTAACCAAACCTTCGTTCACCCCGTCGCACGGCCGTGAACCTCCAAGTCGCCACCTCCAAGTCGCCACACACGGGCGCCTCCCACCAAGGCACACCTCCGTCCACAAACCAACACTCCAACAAGTCTCCGTGCACACTTGCACGATGGGCGGGCGTTCACCCGAGTCACCAAGACGCCCACCCCAAGTCGTCGTACAAATCGACCCTCTGCACAATCACCTTGGGCACGTCTCACCCAACGCGTTCACCTCTTCACCAAGAGCTTCACCAAGTGCGACTCTACCAAGGGAGCACATGAGCTATGCGCTCATCCCCCTCAAATCTGTGCACATGAGTCTTCTTCCAAGAGCGTAGAACAAGAGATGATGTTCAAACGATAATCTCCAAGTCTCCAACATACTACAATATATACACATCACAATAGTGGGTGGGGCTGCCCAGCCGACAGCCCACACACCCCTCCATCACATCGTTCGGGCGTTCTACCATGTCGGCCTCACCCCCAACGTAGGTCGGCCAACCCCCATCGCAAACGCTCCAAGGATGGGTATAAGCCATCGCAAATCTTCATCGCATGTGTTCGTCGCATTTCTTCCGCAGCTCCGTCGCACGCCCGGTTGTTCGCTCCACCGTGGGTTGCACACGCGCCGGTCGCACCTCATCGCACTCCCGTCGTGCGCGCGCT
Source organism: Pinus taeda (assembly GCA_000404065.3). Taxonomy (NCBI): domain Eukaryota; kingdom Viridiplantae; phylum Streptophyta; class Pinopsida; order Pinales; family Pinaceae; genus Pinus; species Pinus taeda. The sequence continues at coordinate 18,647 of APFE031054771.1, forward strand.
CGGTCGCCCAACGCCCAACCGTCGCACAACATCGGAGGCATTACACTAACCATCTAGAATACAAACACAATGTTACTCAATTT
>APFE031054775.1:1748-13748 GCA_000404065.3 Pinus taeda
CTTTCTTTCCTAACAACCATTCCATATGATATATTCTTGTTCATATGGACTTCTTAAAGCTTTTGGAGTTCGTGGTTTGATGCTGTTTCTCTTTCTATCCAGTTACTTTCATTCTTAATTAGTCTTTCTAAATGAACTTGTTTACATATTTATACAAAAGGTATGATGGGTAACCTTCTTATGTTCTCACATTTTTGTTGCTTCTGAATAATTTAATACAGCTCCGGAGTGCCTGTTGCATATTTCAAGGAAGTAAACGACACTTTCAACGATAATAAAGAGAAATATGATGACTTCATTGAGGTCATGAAAGCTTTCAAAGCCGGAAGGTCTGTACTTCTATTATCTAAATATTGGCATTATCCATCAATAGCTGTTATTTTCTTTGGTCTCCATTAACTACAAAGCTTAATATTGATGACAATTTTTTTGGCAACTCTACAGACTTGATACGGTTGATGTTGTAGCTCAGTAAAAAATTTATTTAAAGGCCAAAATTCCCTTATTGTGGGTTTTAATATCTTTCTGTCTAAAGGTTATGAAATTATATTTCCTTAAGGGATAATAAGATAAGGTAATGTAGATGAGCAATTATGTTAATAAAATCGAGATAATGTAGATGAGGATGTATTAGTTCTTTGATATTTGAAAGCTATTTTATATTTACAACCCAATTTATTGTAATTAGATGTGTTTTTGAAATGTTGAACTACTATAGGAGTATTTGTTATAATATTCTTGTTTTGACATTCTTGTTTTGGTTTATTGTTTTCAGACAAGGTTTCAAAGAGATGAAGACAAGTATGCTTGAATTTTTTAAAATATACTAAAACAATGTGTAAAATCTGGGAACAAATCAATAGATTTGGGAAAGTATTTTTATTTTTTAAGAGGTATTTTCTAGTGTTTTGCAAATATGAGAACATAAATGTTAATTTTTTCTAATTATTTTAAGCTATGTTATTCTGTAAGGAATTTAATTCTATTTCTCTGTATGCAGGTGGAAGTGGAAACACTATTTTATGATCATCAAGATTTATTAGAACAATTTAACCTTCTTCCACCAAACTAGATAGGTTGAAACACTATTTTATGATCATCAAGATTTACTAGAAGAATTTATACTTTTTCTACTAGATGAGAGATTTATTAGAAGAATTTGCACTTTTATTACCAAATGAGATAGGTGGAAATACTATTTTATGATCACCAAGATTTACTAGAAGAATTTTATACCTTTCCTACTAGATGGAGACAGCTCCAGACTCCATCCAATGTGCATTTCTAGTAATTTCTATTGGGTATTTACACAAAGAAATTGTGGTGAAGGCCTCTTATCTAATCACTATGCTATATGCTAAAAGAATCAGTGACTATGATTTATCAATGTAGTTGTAAAAAGTACAAACTTAGACAACCCATTGAAAGTTTCTTCCATTTTATATTAACATATAGTTATGAATGATGTCATATTATTGATTGCAAATTCCTAAAGCTATGCTCATTTTCCAATAAACATTTTATTATTTAGTCAAAGTGGGTCAATATATTACAGACTCAATTTTATTCCATGTGAAAAGATTAGTAATCTTTTTAGTGCTTTTAAAAATAACCATGGTCAATTTCACAATTAGAGTTATTTTTTAGAAGACAAAAATCAATATTAATTTGTAGCAAAAGTTGAATTCAACAAAATAAGGCAGTGAAATGAAAATTGTTTACCCTTCCTTATATTGTTGCTTGCAATATAGCATTTTAGTTTGTTTGTTTTGTTATTGCTTTGAAGCATATCCATGTTTAAATCTCTACAATTAATATTGTTAAATATAAGGGTATATTACATAATGTTAGCATCTTAGTTTGTTTGTTTTTTTAATGCTTTGAAGCATAACCATGTTGAAATCTCTACAATAAATATTGTTAAATTTGAGGGTGTATTAGAAAATGTGGAACCAAATTTGTATTACACCCTCAAATTTAACAATATTCATAGTAGAGATTTCAACATGGATATGTTTCAATGCATTAGAAAAACAAACAAACTAAAATGCTAACATTATGTAATATACCCTTATATTTAACAATATTCATTGTCGAGATTTCAACATGGATATGCTTCAAAGAAATAACAAAACAAACAAAAGAAAATGCTATATTGGAAGCAGCAATATAAGGAAGGGCAAACAATTTTCATTTCACTCCCTTATTTTGTTGAATTCAACTTTTGCTACAAATTACTATTGATTTTTGTCTTCTCAAAAATAAGTCTAATTGTGAAATTGACCATGGTTATTTTTAAAAGCACGAAAATATTACTAATCTTTTCACATGGAATAGAATTGAGTCTGTAATATATTGACACACTTTGACTAAATAATAAAATGTTTATTGGCAAAATGAGCAGAGATTTAGGAATTTGCAATAAATAATATGACATCATTCATAACTATATGTTAATATAAAATGGAAGAAAGTTTCAATGGGTTGTCTAAGTTTTTACTTTTTACAACTACATTGATAAAGCATAGTCACTGATTCTTTTAACATATAGAATAGTGATTCGATAAGAGGCCTTCACCACAATTTCTGTGTAAATACCTAATAGAAATGACTAGAAATGCACATTGGAAATGGGAGTTGGAGCTGTCACATCTAGTAGAAAAGGTATAACTTCTTCTAGTAAATCTTGGTGATCATAAAATAGTATTTCCACCTATCTCATTTGGTAGTAAAACTGCAAATTCTTCTAATAAATCTCTCATCTAGTAGAAGAAGTATAAATTCTTCTAGTAAATCTTGATGATCATAAAATAGTGTTTTAGCGTATCTAGTTTGGTGGAAAAAGCTTAAATTCTTCTAATAAATATTGATGATCATAAAATAGTGTTTCCACCTGCATACAGACAAATAGAATTAAATTCCTTATAGAATAACATAGCTTAAAAGAATTAGAAGAAATTAACATTTATGTTCTCATATTTGCAAAACACTAGAAAGTACCTCTTTGTATACTTCATCTATTGATTTGTTCCCAGATTTACACATGTTTAGTATATTTGAAAAGTTCAAGTGTACTTGTTCATCTCTTTGAAACCTTGTATGAAAACAATAAACCAAAACAAGAATGTGAAAACAAGAATATCATAACAAATACTCCTATACTAGTTCAACATTTAAAAAACACATCTAGTTACAATAAATTGGGTTGTAAATGTAAAATAGCTTTCAAATATAAGAGAAATAATACATCGTCATCTGCATTTTAATATAATTGCTCATCTACATTACCTTGATCTTATTAACATAACTGGTTACTCGACGAAAGTCAACTTTCCCTAAAGGAAATATAATTTCATAACCTTTAGGCAGAAATATATTAAAACCCAAAATAAGGGAATTATGGCATTTAAATAAATTTTTTACTGGAGTTACAACATGAACCTTATGAAGTCATAGCATGAACCTTATGAAGTCTGTAGAGTTGCAAGAAAAATTGTCGTCAATATTAAGATTTGTAGTTAATGGAGACCAAAGAAAATAACAGGTATTGATGGATAATGCCAATCTTTATATAAAAGAAGTACAGACATTCTGGCTTTGAAAGCTTTCATGACCTCAATGAAGTCATAGTATTTCTCTTTATTATCCTTGAAAGTCTCTTTTACTTCCTTGAGATATGCTACACTACCAAGCACTCCTTAGCTGTATTAGATTATTTAGAAGAAACAAAAATGTCAGACCATAAGCAGGTTACCCATCATCCCTTTTGTATAAAAATGTAAACAAATGCACTTAGAAAGACTAATTAAGAATGAATCGCTAGAAAGACAAATAGCATCATATCTCAGATATCTGAAGAGACAAACAAACCGCACCTATATTGACAAAATACTGGAAATCTGTCCATTTGAAACCACGAACCCCAAAAGCTTTAAGAAGTCCATATGAACAAGAATATATCATATGGCATGGTTGTTAGGAAACAAAGAAAAATAATTTTTGTATGAACAATAATATACCATATGGAATGGTTATGAGGAAAGAAAGAAATTCAACCTACAACTCTCCTCTAGCCATTGTTCTTCCTTTCATACAATTTTCAAATTGAAAATAGAGTATAATACATTTAGACAAAATTATAAATATTGTGTAATGCAGTACCAAGTCCTTTCATTCAACTCTACAACTCTCTTTTGAAGGGTTCTCCTTGTTGCTCAACTACCTTTACCCACCACCATATTCTTCACTCTATCTCTCTTACACACTTGCACACTCACAATGTTGAACAATTAAAATCACACAAGTTCTACTTTGACTTCCTTTGTTTAATTACTGACCATATTGTTGTTCCTCTGTAGCACTAGCAATGCATGGCTTCCCATACTATACTGAGACATGGGAGAAGAGTTAATGCAAAGAAAGGGTTGTGGATTGTTTTATAGGTTGAGAATTAAGTCACATTCAAACTATTGAATGAAATAGCTCCTCCATTAATAACTACATTTACTCACAACATGGGTCTTCTTTTTTTCTCTTCAAGGTTGATAGGAGAAGAGAATAATATTACCACAAACACTCATTTTCACTCATTTCCATTTAATTCAGGATAGCCTTCAGTGAATCTCAGGGATGACCAACAGTGTTTCACAATGGGCTACATTGAATTGCTCCTGTGCATCTTGGTCTTTCACTACCTTGAATGAGTGCTCTCACCAATTGTATTTACTTCCTTTCTTAATTTCCATATGTCAAGTCATTTATCTGAACCCTAAAGTCTTTCCCAAGCCTAACACTTTTATCTTGACAATTCTTTAAACTCTAGAAATAAATTATTTCAAGATCTCTCATTGGCAATTAAGACCTTGCAAGGATGAGATGTTTGGTTGATGTGTCTTTTAGCTTGCTTCCTAACACATTCACTATTCCTATTAAGCTTAACAATCCAATGGTGTCCTCCTTATGCATTTTCCATCATAGTCCTCATAAATGGTAACATTCCAAATGCCACCAAAGTTAAAGGCAATATCAATTGTCCAACATCCCTAGGACAGCTAGAAAGGATATGCAAATAAGAAGATAATGCATAAAGAATAAAAAGTGGGAGAACATGTATACATGCAAGTAAAACAAAAAAAGAGTGCATTTAGATTAGGAACTTGTGCCAAATTGGCCCCAAGGTTTTATCTACAATTAGAGATATTAAATGGAGTTGCCTTGGTGGCCTACCTCCTTGTGCTACCAAGCCATATAAAAGTGAATATTGTTTTACATGTCTCTTTATTGAAAATGTATGTTCATGATAGTTTTCACCTCATTGATTAAACTTTTCTGCAAGTGGAACCAAGAGGACAGTTGTAGGTTGAACCACTACAAGTATTAGATCATAGAGAAATTATTCTAGAGTCATTACCTACATTAAATTGCAATAGAAGCACTTCTCCAAGGAGGAGGCCAACTGAGAGATGTAGGGTAAAATGCTTACTCTTAAAATTAAGATAAATATATTAATGTCCCTAAAAGGTACTCTCCAAGCTAGTATACTAGAGATGTTGCAATGTAATGTTTATTTTGACTAAGTCAAATTACATAAAAATAAAATAAAATAATAATCAACAATGACCCATGGTATTGAGAAGTCATGGTAGTCCTGTGGAATATAATCAATTTAAAAGTGTAAATTAACCAAGATTTCTCTTTGGATGCCAAGAAATTCCATCCAGTAGGTGATAGCTCCATCGTTAAGATTGATCTAGGTTGATTTAATTTTCTGGTTTAAATAAACTACATTCCATATAAATATCATAAGTATTTAGCACCACATTGTTCTATTTATTATTATTATTCTTACCTTATTTTGACCTAATATAAAACTTTACATTACTTTACATTACTCTTGTTATTTAACTTATTTATTTTTATATATTTTAATGTAATTTAGAGGCAAAAATATCAAACATTACATATCTATTGTGCTCAAAAGAAGGCCTCTCTCCACACCATTATCAATAACATAATATATTATTATTATCAATAATTATTTATTTATTCATGTTCATTTTATAGTTTAATAACTTATTAAAAAAATTGATTTTTATTATTTAATAATTAATTTGATAAATTATATTGAAAAACTAAAAATAACCTTTTTATAAAATTCTGATGAGATAATTTTTAATGAGTAGAACCATCTAAATTCACAAAATAAAATCCTAAAAGGTTAAAGCTTGAATTTATAAAATGAAAACTTTCAGAAGCCCTTAAAACAAATTATTTTACAGCGGGTGGGCTTAGTTTTGTGAGCTACTCATACCAAACAAGTTTTTCAGTTTCGTGTTATATAGTAATATAACTGTGGTGGTAGGATAGTTATTCCGTGAAAGTGAAAGGAATGTATACAAATATTCATCTAATCACTAAAATGCATGATGAAATTATTTGTAAATGAATTAGTTTCACCTCGCGAAAACTGGGCTTCATGCAATTATGTTTCAAATTTTGTTTCCGAGATAATGATATTCACTATAATTACCCATAATAGTATTCACTGTTTTACTCTCTCAGAATCCTCATTGGATCAAACCTAGTTTACCAGAGGTAATGCGAAGTTATTCAAAAATTAACTTCATGATTGTGAATATTTTTATATATTCATTTCGCCTGTAACTAAATATGTTATCAATGTAAATATTTTATGGTTAGGAAGAGGCACACAAAACAGCAAAAGGTTACCATAAACGAGAATTCATCTTCGACCAACCGCAAACATTCTCAGAATTTTCACGGACCGTTTTCGGCCTCACTTGTACCAGCGACTACACAAATTTCACGTCATATTTTCACTGAAGGTCATATTTGTACCAACCGCCACACAAATGTCACATCATATTTTCGCCAAATTCATGTCATGGTGTCTTCCATGAGAGGGTTCACAGAAGGTCAACAGCTCAGGATAAATTCGATGTCATTTCCTTAAAGAGGGATAATCTATTATCTAGTTTAATGTAAAAAGTAGCCAAATCTAAAGTATTAGGTTAGGTATAAGTTTAGTATGTGCTTGGGATGCTGAATTTTGTTAATAAAATTGCTTGGAAAGGTTTTGAAAAGTGTAAGAGAGTGTTGGGCCTTTCTCTCCAAGACAATTTTTTCTAAAATTCTTCTTAGTAATAATGATCAGAACCAAAACATAAATTTTAATCAAATTTCCTAAAAAAAATCATGTTCATGCTAAATAAATAATAATTCAATGAATTCTGATAACTTAAGAAATCACAAATATTAGCTAGAAAATGGAACATTTGGATAGACAGGTTAATGTCCTTTTAACTATTCTTATAAGGTCAATAAGTATAGGCATAATGCATGACACAAGGGAGCATAGTAAGTTCAATTGGTTCAGCTACAATGGATAAAGCAATGACAATTACAATTAGGAAAATTGTTGTAACCATACTCCATACAAGAATGGGCCTTTGGTATGGCTAGTGCATGTGCCTCACTATCTCTATGTATTAACCTGATGGAAGATATGATTGGTAAGCCGCAATATTTAGGATATAGTACCCTTTTAGACTAGATGTATTCTTGAAGCTTTAGGAAAGGATGCCTAACTAATGAACTAGCCTTGTAGCCTAGGGCATATGGGAGTTCATATATAAGGATGAGAAATTTGTGGAGTGGTCTATGAGTGGATAATGAACTAGAATTCACACATTTATAATATCTTTACTACTAGAGAAACTTAAAGTGGAACTAAAATAAGAGAAAATTTTTCAAACAAAGTTTAACTTGACACATGATACACAGAAATGGGGTGACATTCTCATCTCAGGTGGACATGACTCATTTCTCCTACAAATGTCAACATACTGAAACATAAAAACAATTCAAAAGCATGGAATTTAGAAACGGGTTGAATAGTGCACTGTATTTCATTTTTTTTTTATTATGACATGCATATCTTAACAATCAGTAACTTGGTATATTATATATTGTTAGTGAGAAAAATTTGTGATTTGTAAAATTTGTTATGTGTAATATGTGTGATCTCTCACACTTTTAGGATGGTGACTCCATCCATCATAAGGCTCTCTCTAGCCAGTGATGATGGATGGAGTCACCATCCAAAATGTTGGATGGATCACCCATTTTACACAGTATGATTCCTGAAATAACTAACATTATGAAAGATTGTGGAAGTATCCAATCACTCAATATTATATACTGGTAGAAAATAAATTATTGAAAAAAACATAAAATCAAGAAGATGCACTATCAGTGATTAAGACATACAAATTCCATGAACAACAGTGATAAGAATGAAAAAAGACCCTTAGTCTATACTTGTTCTATGTTTTTGAACAAATCCCTTAGTCTATATTTGTAGAGTGTGGAAACAGTTATACAAAAAATAGAACAAAACACTTACTCTTGTTTCCATAAGAGATTTCTCACATTGATTTCCATAAAATAAAAAGAAGCCCTTACACTCTTTGCTAGTTGCTATGATTTCTGAACTAGTTACCATAGAGATTCCTTTCATGAAATAAAATAAGACCTTCACCCTAGTTGCTATAATAATATCGAGAAATAAAACAATATCCTCACCCCAATTGCTAGTTTCTATAAAGGTATCTAGCAATATAACAAAATCCTAGTGTAAATTTCTACAACAAAACACTGGCTACTAGAAAAATTTGTGGAGTGCCTGAAATTAATGAAACACCATATTATTAATGAAAAACCTAATGACTATAGAAGTAACACTATATCTATGAAAGAGAAAGTATTGCAAATAACAAGTTAAGATATAAAATGTTAAATTGTAATTAATGAAGAGACGTCAAATTGCATGTTTTGTTAGTAACCCAATTAAAAACAATACCTATTTTCAATGTAAATCAAACATGAACAGCTCTCTCATACTTAACTTCTTTATAAAGAAAAATCTTCCTAAGACTTAACTTCTTTATAAAGAAACAACTTTGGAATAAAAGGCGATGTGATTCTCATAGTATTTCCTAAACTTTTTTATATACCAACCATATCCAAAAACTATATCACCATGATACATGTGGGATAATGTAATTCCAGCTTGTTATATAATAAATGTTTTAAATCTTATTTACTCCATGATGAATGTGGGATATACCTATTTGACATAAAATTAAAGATTGTTCTCACCTAATCTATGCAGTATTAATTTCCAATGGAGCAAGTTACAATTGTTTATGCGCATTCAAAATAAGCTTAATTATATAATTTTATATAAATTGACTCATTATGTCGGATCATGGAGGCATCAAAATCATTCCCTTATACAAAATTATGTTAGTGAGTCACTAACTAGTAACTACAGCCTTTACCAATATGAATTACATATCCAAAGGTTAGCGGTCTCCTTTTTCTTCCATTAATAACTCAATTATTCTCACATATTTGACTATTTACTATGGGTATTAGAAAAACCAACAGCTTTATTATAAAAATATTCCAAGATTTCATTTACACTGCTAAAAAATAATAGTTTCTATTTCAAGTCAACAAAACAAACAATAGATGATAGTGTAAGTTGTGAGAGTGTTAGAGTGACATAAGGTACAAGGGTGTTGGTGATATTTTGTTGGTTGGTGATTCGAAGAGAATTAAACATCACTCATGGACTAGTTTCCCCCCTTTGATACTAACATCAATTTCATATTTAGGTGGGTTTGATTGGGGATTTTCTCCATTAGTTTTGGGAATTTTTGAATTGTGCCACAAAATCTCAATGAGAGTTCTAATAAATTATGCAACACATTAGTACATTCACAAATGGGCCTATATTCTTAGATATATTACCAAAACCATCTCACTATGAACTATATGTAAGAAGGAATCATGGTATGGATAACACGTTGGTAGATTGGGTTTGTTGAATACAATTATAAATTGACCAAGCTATAAAATTTACTATGTTCATATAGAAAATAAATGATAATAGGGAACTAATGGTTATCTAATGCAAATGGTTATGTTTTTTATCATGGTGATGACTCTTTTTTCCAACCCCACTTGTAGTGTGTACCGAACAATCCTACCTCATGTTGCGATATTGTTTAACCAACTTCTCTCTCCTTTGGATTGTATCTTCTCTACATGTTCTACAAATAAATGAAAGCACACACACACACACACATATAATATGAAAGGAACTAAATGATGATGTTGCAATGAAGTTGAGTTAAGAATAGTCTTGGCTCCTTTTACATGAGCATTGATGATATTTTTATCCCCTTCTTCCTAAGTACTCTTAATTAATGTATATTTAATTTTTATACATAATATTTCTCTTCCCTTCAAGAAAATATTTTTCTTAAAATCATAGGTAACCATGGATGTTGCTGAATAAAATGTTCACCTCTAATGGATTAATAAAAAATAATTCTCTAAAACAATAAGGAAATTAAATTGAGGATTTCTTACTTGGAAAATTGAACGCCTCTCTTGGAATAAAATAGTAACTCTATAATTAAGGGAATCTAACTCTCTCTCACTAATACAATGTACGGAAAGGGCATACGTCATTCTCATTAAATGCACTTGTAACTCCCTCATTCAATTATATTTGTAACTCTCACCAAATATTCTCTCATCTCTAAGTGTAACTCTCACTCTCCCTAATTTGAATTGTAACTCCTTAAGGTAAGCCTACCTTTTGTCGGCATAATGATTCTGGTATGGCTCTATGATACAGGTGTTGTACTTGATGGCAACTCACTCAAGTGGCAATGGTGTGTTCAGGCTGTCAAAATGATAGAAATTAAGAGGCTCGCAGGTGAATGGTTCAAAAGGTGCGGACCCGTAGGTTCACCATGCAGGAGGTGCGATCATACCCGCAGGTTATCTGTTCAGAAGGTGTCGACCCCAGTGCACACACTTCAAGGCCATCTGAATGTTCCTTGCTCTCTCAAGCTTTCAAAGGTTCAAATTATTTCAAATGGACGTGAAGTTAGCCTTTCTAAATGGAGACTTAGAAGAAGAAGTATACATTGAGCAACGAGATGGTTTCATTCTTGGAAATGATCCAAATCTTGTATGCAGAATAAAAAAGGCACTTTATGGTCTCAAACAAGCTCCAAGGGCTTGGTACTATCGTTTGGACAAATATCTTCATCAACAAGGTTTTTCAAAAGGATGAGGAGATAGAAATCTTTATATAAAAGTTGAAAATGACAAATTGCTAATACTTGTTGTGTATGTAGATGACATTATCTTTGGTACCAATGAAGAAGCTATGAGTCAAAGCTTTGCCTTGGTGATTCACAAAGAATTCGAAATGTCCTTGCTTGGAGAACTAACATACTTTCTTGGTGTACAAATCCAACAAAATGAAGGAGGGATCTTCTTGTCTCAAACCAAATATCTCAAGCAGATTTTGAAGAAATATGGCATGGAAGATGCAAAACCAATATGTACACCCATGGTAACAGGATGAAACCTCAGTACAAATGACAAATCAGTAGCAGTGCATCAACCAAGCTACAGATCTATGATTGGAAGTCTACTTTAGTTGAGAGGTACTAGACCGGACATCATGCATGCAGTGGGAATAGTTGGAAGATTTCAGGCAAATCCAAAGGAAACCCATCTTCAGGCAGTGAAGAAAATTTTCAAATATCTTCAAGGGACTCAAAATTATGGCTTATGGTATCCTAGAGATACTGATCTCACACTTCATGCTTATATAGATGTTGATTGGGCCGGAAGCGTGGATGACAAGAAGAGCACACGTGGTGGTGCAATCATTATGGGTTCCAGATTAGTATCTTGGTTCAGCAAGAAACAGAGTTCGATTGCCTTGTCTACAACTGAAGCAGAATATGTTGCTGCTACATCTTCCTACACTCAACTCCTTTGGATGATGCAGACCTTGCAGGATTTTCAAATCACTTCTACACCACCTATCTCCATCTTATGTGATAATACAAGTGCAATGAGCATTTCAAAGAACCGAGTCATGCA
>APFE031054782.1:0-24626 GCA_000404065.3 Pinus taeda
CGTCCTCTTTCTGTACTTTCTTACGAAATTTCAATCCGATGCTCAGAGAGAAAGTTATGACAATTTTCCCCAGGTCACCTGTTTGGAATGTAATTCAGGAGTCTGCAAAAAGACCAACTTCTTTAGATCATATCTCCGCAAATATAGCGTGAAAAGCTCTGAAATTCAGACCCGAGGTTCAGCACGATTTCTTCTCAAATGGGTTTTTTTAAATTCTGAAATGTTGTAGAAAAAAAGTTATAGCGAAAATGCCACGATGACCTATCTGGAGCAGCGAAACCCTATAATCCAAAGCTCTGATACCAAATGTTATGAAACCAGCTCAAAAAAATAGAAAAGATAGATCAACGCCTTGGTATTCAGCCTCGTCGAGGGGGCAACCTCCTTTATATTACATAAATGAACAATTTTTGGATGATTCAAATGACAAAACCTCCTTTCTATATATAGGAGTCTAAGGAGCCACAATATAACCCAACCGACCTAATAATAATAATATAAAGCCACAGAAATAAGAATAGAGGGATTCTATGGGGTACAGTAATAACAATATGGGGACAATAGGGGCACAACAATATTAATAAGGGATACAGCTACAATAGTAATGGGGTAATCACTAGTATTATAGGGACCCAACACAAGGTTTTTATGAAAGACTCTCCGAAATTTCTTCAGGGGAGGTAGTTCAAGACCACCTTATGGTAATAGATTTACCTCAAGAAATGTAGAAACAAGAGCTCCCATGACAGTTAATAATATAGTCGTTGAATCATTAAACACAAGTCCATGGAAATCTCATGGAACTACTAATAGAGGAAGAAATTCGAGAGGAATCAGTATGAGAGGGCGAAGCTCTTTATCTAGAAAATCACAATATGATTCAAAAGAACTAACCCAGGTTAATTGTTGGAGATGTGGAGGACCACATTTTCAACGTGATTGTCCAGAAGCTTCATCAAGTATACTACAAAGCGCAGAAAAAGAACCAATATCAAATACCCAAGGCAATCATAGAATCCATGCATTAGTCAACAATAATCAAGCAACACACCAGGCCACTGTAGTGGAATCCTCAGGTATTATTAATGGTATAAAATTCAAAATCTTATTTGATATTGGTGCCACAGATAGTTTCATTTCATCATATGCATTAAATAAATGTGGGCTGGCAGCTCGCAGGCAAAATGATTTCAGACAAGTAAAAATGGTCTCAGGAGAACTCCAATCTATAGACTTAAGTGTGGATCAATGCAAAATTGATCTAGGGGTCTATTCGACTAAATTGAAATTTTATGTCACAACCCTACGAACTTATGATCTTGTCATAGGTATGGATTGGTTATAAACTCATCAAGCTTTGGTAGATTGTTATGGGAAAAAAATTCTCGGTATAAATGATGAAGGAGAGGCGATCCAAATTCAAGGTATCAAGAGAAAAGTATCTTTACACTACATATCAACAACGAAAATGAAGCGTTGCTTAAGAAAGGTTGTCAGACATATGTAATTCAAGAAGTAAAGAAAAAGGACCATCCTTAAAACAATATCCGGTGTTAGCCAAATTTCCATATGTATTTCCAAAGGAACTACCAGGATTACCCCCTGAAAGAGAGCTTGACCTCACAATAGAATTGAAACCTAGTACTCAACCAATCTCTAAAACACCTTATAGAATGACAACTCCGAAACTTCACAAATTACAAATTCAATTAAAGGAACTATTGGATATAGGACATATTCGACCCAGTATATCACCTTGAGGTGCTCCTGTAATTTTTGTCAAGAAGAAAGATGGATCCTTAAGATTATGCATAGATTATCGAGATTTGAATCGAGCTATAGTAAAGAATCGATGTCCTCAACCTCGAATTGATGACCTCTTTGATCAAATGAAAGAAGTTGTTGTCTTTTCAAAAATTGATCTTCGATCAGGCTATCATCAGCTAAGGATTTCTGAAAGCAATATTTCTAAAACTGTATTCCGAACACGCTTTGGGCATTATGAATTTACTGTGGTACCATTTGGATTAACTAATGCACCAGCGATATTCATGAACCTTATGAACAGTGTTTTCCGTAAATATCTTGATCAATTTGTACAAGTCTTTTTAGACGATATTCTCATCTACTCCAAGAATGAGAAAGAGCATGAAGACCATTTACGGATAGTATTATCCTGCCTCAGAAAACACCAGTTATATGGAAAGTTATCCAAGTGTTCGTTCTTTCAGGAAAAGATTCATTACTTAGGTCATATCATATCAAGTGAAGGGATCTCAATAAACCCTGAGAAGGTAAAAACAATCATGGAATGGCCAATACCTAAAAATGCACATGAAGTACAAAGCTTTATGGGTTTAGCCGGTTATTACCGAAGATTTGTGGAAGGATTATCCAAAATTGCAAAGTCGATTACAATTCTTCAACGTAAAGGTGTTAAGTATGAATGCACTGAGGAATGTAATAAAGCATTCTCAGAACTCAAAATACTACTGACCAATGCACCAATTTAAAGGTCCCTGATATGAACAAAGATACGGTATGTACCAATGCATCCAAACATGGGTTAGGTGCAATATTAATGCAGGATAGAGCAGTGATAGCGTATGTCTCAAGAAAGTTAAAGCGTCATGAAGAACTCTACGCTACTCACGATTTAGAGTTAACCATTGTAGTACTAGCTTTAAAGATTTGGAAACAATCTAGTGAGGCAAAGTTTTACGCTTAAAAGCGACCATCAAAGTCTAAAATATTTGTTCACCCAAAGAAATTTGAATGCTAGACAAAAACGATGGAGTGAATTCTTAAGTGAATATGACTTTGGAATATCATATATTAAAGGAAAATAAAATGTAGTGGCAGATGCTTTAAGCAGAAGACCCCAGATATTTTCCCTCATACCTATCAAAGTAGACTTAAGACAACGAGTACTAGAACATCTCATAAAAGATAGATGGTATTTAAAGGTAAGATCTAGTCTTGATAGTACAAAGCCAAAAGAATCTAAATTTGAAGGATATGAACTAGAAGATGATGGAATCTTACGATTTCATGGAAGGATGTATATTCCTAATAATAGGGATCTTCGAGACACCATCCTTAAAGAAGCCCACAGAGCAGTATATTGTGCTCATCCTAGAGTTAAAAAAATGTATACTGATACCAAGAAACTCTTCTTTTGGTCGAACATGAAACGTGATATCGTTCAATTCGTTGCAAGATGTTTGGAATGTCAACAAGTAAAAGTTGATCATTGTTATCCAGCAGGTCTCTTACAACCTCACGACAATCCTATGACCAAATGGGAAATCATTTCTATGGATTTTATCACTGGGCTACCTCTTACTTCTCAAAGACATAATGTTATTCTGGTGGTAGTGGATAAATTAACGAAAAGTGCCCATTTCATTCCCGTAAGAGATACTTACGAAGTTGCTGACATAGCTCGAGTATTCATAAATAAAATTATCAGATTTCATGGAATACCTAAAAAGATCATATCAGATAGAGATTCACGATTCACTTCAAGATTCTGGACTTGCATGCAGTCAGCCTTAGGAACTCAACTAAATTTGAGTACAGCTTATCATCCTGAAACTGATGGGCAAACAGAAAGGGTAAATCAAGTACTTGAAGATATGTTGAGGATGTATGTTATGGATCAGCAATCGCACTAGGAAAAGTACTTATCTTTAGTCAAATTTGGATACAATAACAGTTACAACAGTTCAATCAGAATGCCTCTTTTGAAGCATTATACGACAGACCTTGCAGAACACCATTAAGTTGGGACAGGTTAGAATATTGGGTGATAGTAGGGCCAGAATTAATCCAAGAAATGGAGGAGTAGGAGCAGGTAAAACAAATTAGACAACGGTTAAAAGAAGCACAGGATAGACAAAAGAGTTACGCTGATGCTCACAGAACTGATAGGAAATATGAAGTAGGGGATCAGGTTTTCATCTGCATCAAACCAAATAAAAGCACTATTCGATTCGGAAAATGGACAAAGTTGTCACCCCAATTTATTGAACCATTTAAAGTCATGGAAAGAATTGGACCTGTCGCCTATCGTCTTACACTGCCACCTCACTTGCATAAAGTTCATAATGTATTTCATGTATCTGTATTAAGACATTACATAGCTGACCAATCTCATAACCTTCAATGGAAGGAACTGCAGGTATCGGACGAAGGAATCATATCAGTCGAACCATTACGTATACTGGAACGTAGGGTTCGACAGCTCAGGAATCGTTTGGTAGACCAAGTTAAGGTCCAGTGGGACAAGTATAGTCTTGGATCGGCGACTTGGGAAGATACAGAAATCATATGTCAAAAATACCCCAACTTGTGTCAAATTTGAAGAACTCTAAATCATATTTTGTATATATTTACTTTACTTTAAATCAGCAACTCAGAGCCATTTTGGAATGATCACATATAAACGTGAATTTTTATGATATGTTATATGTTTAATTTCACTGGTACGTGGATACCACGACGGAATATGTTATTGATCTTACTAAATTATAGTTATCAAAGTAAAGTTTAAATATTTGAGTAATTTTGCTTCAGATAAGAATTAAGATATTATAATTTTGTTTCATTTATGCATATCGATATGATTGATGAGATGGAAATAAAAGAATGATTACATTTTAATATGAAAGCTAATAACATGAGTAGGATGTGGTCAAGTATGTTATACTATAGTTAACATGTATGAATTATACATAAACTATTTATTTTGAATATATTGATGCATATTTTATAAATGTATGGACAAATTTTTATGTTGCAGATAACATTGTTACCAAGATGACCACGTGATGACAAAAACTTCAGAACAATTAAGGCTCAAAGAGATTCTATGATAGGGTGTTAACCCTGGTTCCACTAGGAAGGGTGGAGGTATTACCCACCTTCTGAAACCTGGAGTCATGGGAGGACTGTGCGAATCGCGCTCCCATAGACGTGTGATGATGACTGCCACTACTGGGCAATCAAGTTGATATAATTGACGTTGATACCCTTAAAAGCCTATGAATGGTTAGTCAGTATAGCTGATGCCATGGCATACTCTAGTAGAAGATGGATAGGATGGAAGCGGAAGAGATTAGGAAGGATAGGATGATTATAGAATAGCTGGGAAACCAACTAGGGCAGAACATGGATACTATAGTTGTAAAATTTTAAAATATTAAAGAAAACAATTCAATTTTGTAATGTAAAGACTTGTATACTCACAATAATCATTAATATATTTTAGAAACCCTAACTTCAGGATGAAGTTTTTGGAAGGAGGGATATATGTAATGACCCACCTATAGCTATAAATAAAATACAAGTATTAGCCTGCATACAAGACCTCCATACGATAGCCATGTATGCATGGACCCATATGTAAGTTGTAACACACTATATATATGATAAACCCTCAAACAAATAAAAAATATTAGTTTTAATGTTAAATTTTAATTTGTAAACTAAAATTATGAAATTAATAAATTAATTAATTTAAACTATTTAATTAAATAATTCATTAAATAATAAATAAACTTTATCAAATCAAATTTAGATATTCGAATAAAATCACCAAATCAAATAAGATTTTGTTTTATAAAATTAACATGTATCAGAATCAAGACACGGAGATGGAGGGAGGCGGTGAACGGAGACTTAAAAGAAGGAAGGTTATCTTGAGAGGGGGGGGAAAAGAATGATCAAGGGGCGGTTGGAGGAAGTACAATTGAGAGGAGAAAAATTTGTAACACGAAGTTATCAACAGTAAGGACTAAGCCTTGTTTGTTCTGAAGTTTTTGGTCACAGGGAACAGATTGCAACAATTGAGAAGCATTCTGGACTGAGTACCTAGGTTGTACTCAGTTTGGCTAGGAGGTTATGGTCTTTTGGTAACAGGAGCGAGAGCTGGAGCAATTATGAAACCTCTTCATCCGCAGGAACCCAGGTAGGTACTTCTCATCAAATCAATTAATTTGATATAAAAAATTTGGTATAATTTTAACGCAGGTTCATGAAGATTTCATATTCTGTTTAAAGTATAGTTGTTTAAATTAATTAGAGCATTACACATACTATCCCCTCTAAGGGTTGAAACCACCTAATAAGGTACTTAGCTAACCCCCTTTGGAGTTTGGGGACACTAGCACATGCCAAAGCCCATTATGGAAGGGCATGTCATTATGAAGTGCCCACTTTGTTATCCATGGTTTGTAAACTCTTTTATCCAATTAGTCTAATCACTGATTGTACTCGAATCCTACGGGACGCATTGGATCTTATGCATGATTGCAGGTGGTTTCCATTTGGGTTTGGCTTCCCTATATGGGATCCTAACCCCCAGAGGTCCACATTGGCACATATAGGGTGTGCATAGAGAGCCATGGGCCTCCACAGTAGCAGACATCACTCCACAAATCTTCATGGATGTTTAGAGACTACTAGCAATCCACTTTTGGGTCGATAATGACATGATTGGTACACTATGCCCAACAAGCCCCCACAGGAGCCCCACACTCTTGGCAGGTGTCCCAGCACTTGTACGATGTCATGGTAGCATTCATTCCACCACCTAGACCATTGCAGAGGATCTACAGACATCTCTGATTCATATGGAGACCCATAGGGTCATTGATGTGCCCTCAAACCCACTGAGAGCACCACAGGTCTACTACTTGGAGAACAAGGGGCCACCCCTTGTCCATCATATTCCGAGGAATTTATTCCTCAATATGGCACTTTAGGATGTCATTGAGCCTTTGGAGGGCCCTACGACATGCATACATCATTATTTGGCCCCTTGTGAGGCTTGTTTTTACATTATGAGCTAGTATGGTGGGTTTGTCACCATTAGGGGTTATTATTTGCACATTATTTTATCATTAGGGACCCATAAGCTAATTAGAACTCCTTAGGAGGCTATTTACTGAAGTTAGATACATTCCTTGTATCATCACTTGACTTGGGATCTCTCTAATCATAGAGAATTTTCGTATTTCTTCGTTGGTGGATATTTTTGGGATGGATGAATTTTGATGTATGGATTTGGGCTATTTCGCTCGTCTTGGAGTTGCATTAAGCAAACGAAATGCTGGTTAGATATAATCTATAATATTGTAAGAAAATTTTGATGCTATTATTCTTATTGCTGCATACTGCTAAAATTAGGGCTAGTTGTTGCATTATCGAAATGTGGAATTGAGCATGTTTTAGCTAATTTAATGTATGGGCCAATGTTATATGAATGAAATGTCCTAGAGATTTATTTATCTCGAGAAGCTTGCATCATTTTCTTTGAAGTATAAATGCTTGAAGGTCACTTTTCTTTTCTTGCTCTCAACGTTGGACAAAGTTGACTTTCTAGGCCTCCTCGAACAAGAAACCAAGTTCTTACTCATCATTATCCTTGTCTCCATATCCCTAAGAGAACTAGGCACTGATCCCTCAAAAAGGGTGATCATTTCAACCATCTTTTGACCTTTTTCCACTTTTTCCCCAAGTCTATCCCCATTGGGTCACCTAGGGCATCAATTTCTCGAGAATTGACTAAAGGAAAAAATTCAATCTCCTATAGGCTACGACGCTAGTGGGTCCCCTCCCTCTCCTCCAAAATTGAGGCAATTCTAACAGTGGAATCTCTGAAAATCTCGAGCCCTAGCTTTAGGATCGAATTGTGCCTAGGCATCCCCAAGGCTAGACCTCAACAAGATCAATTCAACATTTTGAAAAAAGTATTCTTGGTTGGTCCTTTCCCCTCACCTTATCCAGGATAGGAACATCATTGGTTGCTACATTCCATCCCCGAACCTAGGTTGGGTCCACTTGGCTCCATGTGGTCCCACTTCTCAATAAAGACTATTTTTCAAGGACCATTTAGGAATCCAATTTTCCCAAGGATTATAGGGATTAAGAAACTTGTTCATAGCCTAACCTTTCTCCCTCAACCCTCCAATCCTCACCCCTTATCCCTGGTGGACCAAGTCCCTTGCTTAAAGAGCAAGCAAGCCCCATTCTTCACTCCATCCTTGGGAAAGGGTTTTCAGGGTCACTTCTCACCTATCCATTGACATATACTTTACAAGTGAATCCCTAAATTATCAGGACTCCTCCCATCAGTGAAAGTCCGTAAAGAGCAAGGAGACTAAGTTGTGGTCACAGTGGGCTAAGCCTCCACAACTGCCTTTGACCTAGCAGTTGCCCTTTTAGGAACCTCTTTAGCTCCCCTGCTGGTTTAAGTGGTAACCGTTCCTACAAGGGGACTAAGCCACCAAGAGAACTGCGAGGTCACATGTTTTAGCTTTACTCCATACACAAGTGAAAGAAAATCAGAAAAGATTTGTTCTAAAGTGTCTATTCAACCAAGCTTAGGGTTGGAGGTAGGTTTTAAAAAATGCATGCCTAAGTTTAATATGCAGGTGAAATGCCTAAAAGTTAACGGGATGCCTTTAAAGAGATATATTTATAACGATATGCTTCAAATAAAGAGATGGCCAACGAAATTTGTGAATAAGATTACATTAAGCACAATAACATAAGCTTGAAATGATGCTCAATGAAACAATGTACCAATAAATCAATGGAAACAATCAATGAAAATTAGCTCAAAGTTCAAAATACCAACTCAAGTGCCTTGAAAATGAAAATGTATCTTCATTGTAACATATTGCAATAATTATCCAAGCGAAAATTTGCATCAAGAGAGCATAGGCTAATGAGCTACTCCAATATGTAAATGAAAGGTAGAATGAGCTAATAAACCAAAATATGCACAGTTAGATTATTCAAGCTAGATAGCAAATAAATGAAAATTGCAAAATTACTCCAAATTTGAAGATGTGCACAAAGTGAAATTGAAACAAATTGCAATGTAAACTAGGCCAAATTTAACATGAAGTTATGAAGTAAGTGAATGAAATTAAAACTAGATGACATAAAATGAAAAGTGAACAATTAGCAAGTGACCATGAAATGTTAGTTTTCCAAATGAGATAAAAAGAGCATTAACAACACCAAAGTTAAAGAGGAGAAAAGCAAATGAAACACTACACAAGGAAAGGGTTTTCTCCCAAAGGAGAGAAAGGGAATGAATGCCATGAGGATGGTTCCCCAAGCTCCAAGAGAAAAATGTCACTTTTATTATTATGATGTTACAAATAAGAGCCCCTTTGTTAGTGAGGAAGGGATCAAACTTCAAGGAGGGTTTTACAATGAAAAATTTAGCTTTGAAACAATAGAATCCCTCCTCAAGAAAATAATGACGAACTTTACAAAAGTTGATGGAAATGAGATACAAGAGGATTTTTCAAAGCAAGTCTGAAAAGTTCTTGAAGGACTTTCGCTCAAGGGTCAGCCACTTAAGATATAGAACTTGTGCAAGGAAAAAGGGTGAGCCTCCTCAAATGTCCACGGTCTAGCAGAGGAAAAAAACAACCTCCAAGGCCCACGGCCCTGAGGAATTTATGCTCCCAAACAGTGGTTATGGCCTTCAAAAAATCTTCTAGTAATTTGTAGCCTTGAGAACCTCAATCCCTGCCAAAAGTTAGATGAGTAAACTCCTAAATAAATCTGACTGTTTTCTACAAAATGCGCTCAAAGGATTAATAGATGATACAAAAGAGTAATGTGAGAAAATATGTACAAATAATCTAGAAGGAAACTAGATCAAGGATTAGAGTATAACTCCTGTTCTAGCCGAGCCAATAACATTGCTCTATTTTTAGCAAATCGATCCAATATATGCAAAATATAGATTTGAGAAAATAGTTTTTTTTGAAGTAGATATTTTGCCACAAGTCAAGGCTAAGGAGAACCCTACACAATAATTCAAATGATAAGACTTGGGGAAATACAGATATGTGAGTTCTTCACTTCTTTCCTCAAGAATGGTATAGTAATCGAGGATGTCCCCTCACGCTTGAGATCTAGTTCCCAAGAAATTTTACAAAAGCTCAAGAAAATTTGTTAGATCCATTTGGGATTAGATAATATAATGAAAAGGAAATCTTAGCAATTCAACCGAATAACTCTAGACTAACTCCCTAATCCAAATACTAGTGCAAGGTAGCTAGACACTAGTAAATCAATGAAGCTAATGGAAATGACAAATAGAAATTATAGCAAGTAGAACATAAGCACATAATCAAAAATCATACCATGAAAATGGAAGCAACACACCACATATGAACCCCAAAGTCTTGTTATTTCACCAAAATGGAAGTATACAAAGCAAGATAATCTCCCTAAGCACAAGAGCTCTTTTTTTCATTGTTACAGTAGAGTCCATGGCTCATCTAAATAAGAGAAACTGGAGAAAATCCCAATGTAGAGCCAATTGACAAGTGGAGAAGGTTGAAATCTTAATGCCAAATCAATTTTGATGATGAGAGCGTCCAACGCCAAGTGTAAAATCGATTTCCTGTTGTGGCAGCATTTTCCTTCTCTGTCCCATGTGCAAAATTCATTTTTCCTTCTTGTTGTGCAAAGTGCGGATGCTGGTGGGTGGAATGGGCAAGCAATCCCACAAATTTCTCAACAAAAATGCCACAAATCTATGTTGTGATGCCACCTCTCCAAACTGAAGACCAAAGTTCCTTGCACGAAGCTCCAATTTGTTGTGTGTTGACTGCCCAAGAGTGTTGTGCATGTAGGTTGAGGCAGGAATCAGCGTACAAATGTATAGTTGGTAAATTATTATGGAGACAATACTCCATAATAATCTCACCTATAATTTTTTACAATTATTTCCAAGCTATGCATTGATTTTCCTTGGATATTCGACTTGGTAAATCCGGCCCACAATTTTAAATTCCCATGTACCATAATTGCTTGATGATATGGGTTCCCACTCAACATCCAACTTGTCACTTTGACCCACTTTTAACTTGACTTGATTTTCTACTTAATTTCCAAGTCATTTGGCATGTGGAAAAAAAAAAATTCTCTACTTTTATTTTCTGGCTAATTTATTTCTTATTTTCCCACTAAACTTAGGAAAAAGTGGGTTTTGGGGGTTTAAAGTGATTTTTCACCACTCAAAGTGTGTCTTAATAGAAAGTTAAGGAGTAGAAGTCCAATTTTGACTACTCATACCCCCTACAACTTCATTAGACATCACTTATTACATTTTTTAATAAAAAAATTATTAAAAATCCTGTCTTACAGGAAATTTTAGTAATTAAAAAATGACACCTAGACCTAATTAAATTCCACGAAATTTTACGAGTGATCTAACATGGTAATATACATTCTCTAGACAATATGACTCACTTAAGGCCTGTTGTTGCTCAAATTGTACTGGCACTGCGATTGTTTTCTAATAAATCTTTTTCCTTCAAATATTGTTTACAGTGATTTCATGAGCTAAAAGATTTATGTGAAATACAGTTTGTGTGCAGCTTACCTTTCTCTTGTGGAATTATATGTGAACAAATTCATATGACTACAGTAACAAATATGTTTGATTACTGCAATTCCTTTCTAGTATGTCTTCTTCATAGAAAGGATTAAAACATTAGTTTTAATGCTTAAAATCTTTTTGTTTATATTTATTGTTCTTCATCCACCATTATTCAATGTGAAGATAGTTGTCTTGAGTTGGAAAGTAGCCTAGTGACTGAATCGGTAAGATCTTATCGTCCTACTGTCATATAAAGTTCATCTCAAATAAATTATTTTAACAGTTATTAGTGCCTTGGCATAGTTCCCTAGCCAAGAACATCTCAAGGAACAACACAGTATGACATCATTCATGTATAATTTTTTTGTTTTATATTTCTTTGGCAGGCATTTGATGTTGAACATCTATGACTCCAAGGAGAGCCCGCCGCCTTGGTCCGAAGATTGGAACCACGCTTTGAATGGGACCAATGCCAAAGTGTTATGTAATCTGTGTTCCAAAAATTCATAGCCATGCTTTCTATTTTTTCCCACGCTTCCTACCACTATGGAACTGTGACAGTTTTGTGTGCAGTTCTGGCATGCTTACCATAGTTTAGCACACAGTTCCAGATATGCTTCCCATAGTCCAACACACAGTTCTGTCATGCTTCTAGCACACTTCCCATCGTGGTGGTGTGAGGAGGAAAGAATCGTAGATAAATTCACCACTTTATTCGCCATAGATGATAGATTAGCATTTTGAATTTGGAACTTGTAGTCTTGCAACTTCTATATGTATATGGCCTATTTTATAAACATTAGAATTTGGTCATGTTGACAAATGCGAAATAGCATATGTCAATGTCTACTTTCAATTATATGCTTCAAAATTTGATATTTGTTTGTAATTACTAGAATCTTGATGGTTGAATTAATCATTAATGTGCCATAGGATGCCATTTCTATCTTGATTTATGTATAAAGATGAATGTTTTCATATATTCTGCAACTAAATTTGGTCATGTTGACAAATGCAAGATCGCATATGTCAATCATTTAAAAGTCTACTTTCTATTATATGCTTCAAAATTTGATATTTGTTTGCAATTGCTAGAATCTTGATGGTTGAATTAATCATTAATGTACCATGGATGCCATTTCTATCTTGATTTATGTAGAAAGATGAATGCTTTCATGTATTCTGCAACTAATTCGGCATTCTAGACGATGTTCTTGATGCTGCACTTGTCAAAAACACTCACTTCATGCAACCTTGATGCAGATTGTAACAACAGAATTGTGATCTATTCGCTTGGTTACGCAATATTTGCGGATACCATTTTGTGGCCAGCTACATCAAAGTAGTTCCCCATCTTTTGGGCATAACTATGCATGTATTTAAGGCATGGTTTTAAAAAACGAAACCAATTTTTCAACTGACCACCTATCAAACCAAGTTCCGAACCATATCTAATAAATCAGCTATAAAAAATATACATTAAATAATTAATTTTTTAATGAAAAAATTAGTTTTAAGATTGAAAACCATTATTCCAAACCATTAGAGATAAAATATGCAACAAAATAGATAATTAATGAGGCTCTAAATGCCCTCTAGAGTCCAAAAACCATGCTACAACCTAATAGGCTACCAGCCTACTACAAACCAATAATCAACGTGATCACTCATCAAACTCATCACCACTACTAGAAATGGGATCATTAATAGGAGCTACATAAACATCATCTGGGTCAAAGTCTTCAAACTCCTCAAATTCCTCAACCTTATAATATGGTAGAAAAGGCGTAACATGCCTAGCCAATGATTTTGATTTGAATGAAGGGTTCATCTCCTTAACAGCATAATATGGTGGAAAAACCTTAACATGCCTAACCAATTATTTTGGTTTGAGTGAAGGATACATTCTTGTTAAAGTCGTGGTAGAGGAGTTCAACAATCAATACCACCAACATCAAGGTACATAATGTTAGAAATTCATGTACCCCAAGAAAGCATAAACACATTAAAAATGCCAAACTTCAAAAACTTTTGCATAGCTAAATATATTGTTAGGTCCCTATAATACTAGTGTATTCCCTTATTATTATTGTCATTGCAGCCCCGTATTGTTATTGTTGTGCCCATGTTGTCGCCATATTGTTATTATTGTGCCCCATAGAAGCCCACTATTGTTATTGTTGTGCCCTTACATTATTATTGTTATGTCGGCCTTGACTATATTGTGACCCCTTAGACTCCTATTTATAGAAAGGAGGTCTTATCATTTGTATCATCCAAGAATTGTTCATTTGTGTAATGTAAAGGAGGTTGCCCCCTCGAAGAGATTGATTTTGAAGTCGTTGCTCTATCTTTTCTTCTATTTTGTGCGTTGGTTGCATAACAATTGCTATCACAGCTTTGGATTCTAGGTTTTGCTGCTTCAAACAGGTCATCGTGGAATTTTCACTATAACTTTTTTCTACAACGTTTCAGAAGCTAAAATTATAACTCATTTGAGCTGAAATCTAGATGAACCTCGAGTCCGAATTTCAGATCTTGTCTCGCTATATTTTCGGAGATATGATCCAAGGAAGTTGGGGTTTTTGCAAGCTCCCGAATTATATCTCAAACACGTGTCCTCGGGAAAATCATCATAACTTTCCCTCTAAAGCATCAGATTGAAATTTCGTAAGAAGGTACAGAAATAGGACGGACTATAGTTTTCTGTGTATCGATTTCAGGTCCGAAGGTCAGAACAGTGACACACGTCACTTCGTACAAGTTTGCTCTACTGAACAAATCTATAATCAGGTCATCGTGGGAGATTTGGAATAACTCTCCCTTGGAGAATCCAATTATGATCAGACTTGTCGGGTTGGAACGAGGACTCGGAGGGCTACCACAGGAAGAAATTTCAAATCTTGGAGATCCGAAATTACAAAGATACAATAGATTCAATATTGAGCTCCTACAAAGCCAAAAAAGGTGTGTAGTCTTTTTAAAATTTTGCGTAAGTTTGGTTTGAAAAATTAGTTTGAAGGAATTCAAAGGATATAGTGAAGCACAGTTATCATTAATTGATGCCCCAAAGAAAAAGAAAATGGTAACACCTAGTAAGCAACCTAAAAGTTCTAGCATAACTCATGAAGAAGACGATCAAATGCAACATGATATATCAAAATTACGAGACCAAGTGCAACAAATTTCACTCTCACAAAAAGTAACAGAAGCTAAGATGGATGATTTAAAGAAAGGCGTGGAAGCTAAGATGGATGGTTTAAAGAATGGCGTGGAAGCTAAGATGGATGGTTTAAAAGTAAACATTGAAAATTTGAAGAAAGACATGTAAGGTTTGAAAGGAGGATTGGCAAAGTTGCTGCAAGAAATGCTTCCTAATAGCGAAAATGTAGTAGAGGAAACTCATGATGAGAACAAAAGAAATGTTTGTCATGATTTCATAGACTCTAACATTGGATTGAAGACCCACCATGTTCCAAAAATTGATATGAGGAAGTTTGATGGCAAGGATCCCATAACATGGATACTACAGATGGAGCAATATTTCGATCTCCATAATGTGCAAAACACACAAAAGGTATGCATTGCCACTTTATATTTGGAACCCAATCAGTGTATATGGTATTGATGGCTTTGCTCTCGTAAACAAATTGTCACTTGGGCAATTTTTACGGAAGAAATGATAGCACATTATGAAGATACAAAAAGCAACACCATTTTTAGCCAATTGAAAAATCTCAAACAAAAAGGTTCAATGGTGGAGCACATTGAGGACTTTCAAAAATTGAATATAAGGGTAAAAGATATTCGAGAGGAGCATAGGATTGATGTGTTCATAGGGACATTAAAGGATAACATCCAACATGAGGTTCATCTTTGGGAACATGATTCATTGGAGAAGGTATTCAGGTTCGCAAGAAAAATTGAAAATAAAATTATGGCAACAAGGAAGCCTACCAATCACAACTATAAAGATGGAAGTGTTGTTGCTCCTAGCCTTCCATAACCTACAAATTTGACACCACAACAATTGGAAGAAAAAAGAGCAAAAGGGCTTTGTCATAGTTGTGATAGCAAATACACTAAAGGTCATAAGTGTGCTGAGAATAAATTATTTTACATAGATTGTGAAGAGAAAGAAGAAAAGGAACAAGAAACATCAAAAGAAGAGGATAAACACCAGGAACAAGGCCTAGAAAAAGAAGAAATGAATCCGACCATATCTTGTAATGCATTGGCTGGAATAACCACTCCTCAAACTATCAAGATAGAAGGACATATCAAGAAGAAAAAGGTAATAGTGTTAATTGATTCCGGCAGTACCCATAATTTTATTCATTGTAAGATAGAGAAGGAATTCAATTGCTTCCTATATCCAGCACCAGAGTGTCAAGTGATGGTTGCAAATGGAAGAACCATAAATTGCTTTGGAAAGTGCCATAATATCAAGCTATCCATGGGAGAATATGTGTTGAATAGTCTAGTGATTTCCATTCCAATGGGTGGTGTTAATGTTGTACTAGGAGTTCAACGGCTACAATCTTTGGGTATGATAGCTTTTAATTTTCAAGAACTTTTCTTGAAATTTTTTTCAGAATGAAAGGAAGTTGAATTAAGGGGTATCCTAGGGAAACCGGGAAAGGGAAGCAAAATGTTGTTGCAGATGCACTCTAAAGAAAGGATGAGGATGTGGACGCATTGCTTAGAGCCATTTCTATTATCCAACTAGATTGGATAAACGAAGCAAGGGATGAATGGAATACTGACAAAGAAGTGTGGGCACTCATTCAAAAGTTACAACAAGACCCCAATACATCTGATACATTTAGCTAAAAAAATGATTAGTTATGGTACAAAGATCGCTTATACCTTTGTAAGAATTCCCAACTCAAACAAAAAATTCTTATGGAATTGCACACCTCTCCTATAGGAGGGCACTCATGATTTTTAAAAACTTACCACAGGGTTAAGAAGGAATTTTTTTGGGATGGCCTTAAATTTGATATTCAAAAGTTTGTGGCAGAATGTATAGTTTGTCAACAAAATAAAGTTGAAACAATTAAGATCCTAGGTCTATTACAACCTTTATCCATTCCAAGTCAACGTTGGGAGGAGGTTTCAATGGATTTTATCACAGGTTTAGCCAAGTCCGAAGGAAAGTGTGTCATCATGGTGGTAGTTGATAGACTTACCAAATATGCACACTTTTGTGCATTATCTCATCTCTTTCGAGCCAGTACAGTTGCTACTGCATTTATGTAAACAATACAAAAGCTACATGGAAACCCGAAGATTATTGCAAGCGACAAAGATCCCATTTTCACTGGAAAATTTTGGACAGAACTATTTTCTTGTCTAGGCACTCAGTTAGCTCATAGCATCTTATCATCCTCAATCTGATGGGCAAACTCAGATAGTGAACAAATGTTTGGAAGGATATCTTCGTTTCTTTGTATCTGATAAACAAACACAATGGGTCAAATGGTTGCCTCTAGCCGAATGGTGGTATAACACTTCCTTCCATACTGCAGCAAAAAAGACCCCATTTAGGCACTTTATGGATATCATCCACCGTCCATCACATCATATTTAAGAGAAAATTCTAAAGTTCAAGTAGTGGAAGATCACATTGAGCATCAACAACAAGTTCTCCAACTCTTAAAAGATAACCTCACTTTGGTACAGAATAGAATGAACAGGCAAGTCAACATTGCAGCGAAAGAAGTTTTGATGTAGGTGATTGGGTATTTCTACGGCTACAACCATACAAACAAATGTCCCTCAAGAAAGCTAGGAAGGATAATAAATTATCACTAAAGTATTATGGTCCGTACAAGGTGTTGCAAAGATTGGTACTATGTCATGCAAATTGGAGCTTCCTACAGCTTCCCAAGTGCACCCAGTTTTCCATGTTTCATGGTTTAAGAAGGTTATAGGTGACAAGCTCCCAGTTCAAACAATATTGCGAGAACTTGACGAGGAAGGAAAAATCATATTGGAACCTGAAGCAATCACAGAAACAAGAACTTGACAGCGATGAAATCAATCAATTATAGAGTATCTCATCAAGTGGAAGAACTTACCCGCTGAAGATTCCACATGGGAGGATGAGAATTTTATACAGAAGCATCCAAAACTACTCAAGCATTGAGGAAAACACTTTTCTGAAAGAGAGGGGCATGTTAGGTCCCTATAATACTAGTGTATTCCCTTATTATTATTGTCATTGTAGCCCCTTATTGTTATTGTTGTGCCCATGTTGTTCCCATATTGTTATTATTGTGCCACATAGAAGCCCACTATTGTTATTGTTGTGCCCTTACATTATTGTTATGTCGGCTTTGACTATATTGTCACCCCTTAGACTCCTATATATAGAGAGGAGGTATTGCCATTTGTATCATCCAAGAATTGTTCATTTGTGTAATGTAAAGGAGGTTTCCCCCTCAAACAGTTGATTTTGAAGTCGTTGCTCTATCCTTTTTTCTATTTTGTGAGCTAGTTGCATAACATATACCAGCAGTTAGAACAATACATAGAAAACAAGAATTATGCCCAAACTTGTTTCTTACAATTCCATTAATAAAAAAACCTCAGGGCTCCTGCACCAGGGATAATGGCCCTTTATATCCTGGTACAATGCCAAATACAATGTCAAATCCTTTTGACCAAATACCCTGGGTTAAGGCTTTGTCCTTTAAGTCTTTCTTGCCCAAACAACACTTAAAGCGCAAAAAATTACACATTTGTAGCAAACTAGAGCATTACCAACCCACCTTAAACCATCCAAACAGCAATCTGCTTACCTTAGCCTACTCCTTTAGTCCTCGCCCCTCTTGCTATAGCACTCTCATCCATCTGCCAGCCTTCCTGTAGCCTTCAGCTGCTACTGGCCTTGTTTAGCTTTCTTTCAGCCTCGACCCTCTTGTTCTCCCTACGGCCTACCTTTTCTAGGCCTTCAATGGTTGTGGCCTCCACCTACAGTCCTCGACCCTCCTCTTTCGCCCTACGGGCCTGTTCCTTGGCCAATGGCTTGCTTAACCAAGCCTATGGCCTTCTCAATCTCTCTAAACAAGCCATACTCGACCTCCTTTTCAACCAACATAACCTCAAGCAGCTTCCCCCTTGGCTATAACTGCCTTAACTGTTGGAAATGTAACTCAATTTGGTCTTCATAATTATTTTTGTACTTGTATCAATTTGTATTTCATGAGAAAGAAGAAAAAAAATTTTGTATTTAAGCATGGGTTTCATGCTCAAGTCTAGGTCAAGCATGTTCTTCCTGTTTCTAGGTTTTTGTTAAGTCAAAGAATTAATTGAGTCAAAGTCCATTAGGACTCTTTGTAAGAAAAAAAAAAGGAAACGAATTTTTTTATTTTAAAGAAGTCAAATAATCCTCCATAAGACCAAGCACGGTTGCGGGGGAGCGGCTCCCCCCCCCCCCCCCCTTGAACCCGCTCCCGAATCGCGCTCCAAAATTGCTCCTGCATGGAAGCAAAAATTTCGCTCCCTAACCTTTTTTGCAAAAAAAAATTGTAGTAACATTCCAAATGAAATTTTTTTCAAAAAAAATAAATTTTTAGTGGGGCAACCTAATTATCAAGCCTATGGCCCTAGTATTGATACGCAATTCATGGTAATGTTAAATTCTTAAAGTAAAAGTGACATTCTCCTTAATCTTCATTTTCATCATGAAGATTAAGGAGAATGTCACTTTTACTTAAATTTTTAACATTACCATGAAATGACTCGGGATGTTTGAGTGTGGTTCCGACCTCATTGGAATTCATATGGAGAAAGTAGAATTTTAAATCTCATTCAAAATCCAACAGACTTATCAGTCTTTCAGGATTTCAAGATTGGGGGGATTGCATTGTTTCCACTAGATTTTGTCATGTATTAATGTATGGAACTCGTATTTAATGAAAAGCACCAATCCCTCTATGTACCTTGATGTTAGTGACATTGGTTGTTGAACTCCTCTATCATGACCCTACTAAAAATGTAAACATCACTCGAACAAAATCTTGACTTGACATGCTATGTTTTTCCTATCTTATGTTAATGAGGGTGATATTAATGACAAAGATCTTGATTTTCCAACAAGACTAAAAAATTAGACATTTCTTGCGGCGGCAAGAGGCCCAAGCATTAGCAACAGATAATAGATTTAATTGTCTTTTCTAGTTTCTAGTAGTTTTTATAACTGTTTACTCTTTCATATTTATTATGATATTTTTTGTAAACAATATATGACAATTTAAGTTTTAAGTTTTAAGTTGGCAATTATAACTCATTGGTACTAACTTATGAATATGATGCTTCGTGAAAGTTGAAAGTTGTTTCATTTCATTTCATTTTATAACATTTCATTTCACTTAGCTTACAAGTACAACTTTGGTGATCAATGATGATAAATGTTATATATTGAATTTTGAAATCTTGAAACTTTAAGATTGATGAATCATGAGACTCAATATGTTGTATGTTACTAACTTGTGGACATGATTGATGAAGATTATAACTTCTAGATGATTGATGTTATATGGTTCAATCTATGCTTTTATGTCTTTTATATCTAATTCATCATTCTACATGCTTTTGTTGACATATATGCATCAAAATATATATAGAATATAAATTCACTCCCAAACCAGGGGCTTCTGAAAATGTCCCGCTCCCAAGTAACCTTGACCAAGTCAGCCCTCCTGTTGGTCAAGTAACAAACAACTATATATACACGTGTATCCTCCACCCAAAAGACAGAAAATTTGGTTGGGTCTTTCTGACGAAGTATGTGAGTTGCAGAAGTTGAGCTATGCGAAGCTTTCCCTGGAATGGTGTGTAAATTCCTTGAAGATTTTTACTAAGACCAGATATCTGAAGCAACCTATAATTATGTGACAGAACCAAAATCTGAAGAAGTCTGCAAATCGGGACAGGGCCGAAGTTTGAAGAAGTTTGTTTTTTGACTGTGACCTTGAAGGAGGGCTCACTTGGGGATGTTAAGGAGGAAAAATTCTTGGTCTTGGTCTTGATATCTCATTTCGATCTGATTCTGGAAGAAGAGGATTGTTTGGATTTTTCACCGTTGTGGGGTTTTGCCCTACCATGGAGCCTATATCTTGTGTCTATTGTCTCTTGTGATCTTCATGTTTATATTGGTAATTGTTTGATGAAGAAAAGGGACGCTAAGAAATTAATAAGATGCCAACAAAATTCACAAATAATTATCAAGTCAACGAAAATCATCATAATCTACAAACACATTGTTTTTCCAACATGGTATCAGAGCTAAGGATGTTAAAAGAAGCAGTTTGAAGATCACTATCATTGGCATAGTTGAAGATACCTCCTCAACAGTTCCTCTATTAAAGGCTCTCTTAACAAGATCTGACAAATGTGAAATTCTGTGAGGCAAGTTTCATTGTATAATAGTACCTATGATACTGGGCACAAAACAAATTCTGTTGATAAAAGTATGATCCGAAGTAGAGAGAAGTCCTCTACAATCCAATACTAAAATCCTATAGTATCAACTGAAAATTCCTGTAAGGTTAGAACCGAAGGTTCGGTGATGCAAGTCCCAAATTCTGTTCCTGTGATATCAAAGATGGAGATAATCCAAAACATTTATATGATGATCCAAGTTCTGTTTAGATAATCTGAATATATAGATAATCCGAGACTGTGGAAGGAAAATCCAAGTTTATGGTCCTATCATATGGCTTGATCTGTGGCATGATATTAATCAAACCTACGATCCGAATCCGAAGTATGCTGATGGAGCAGTAGCATAATTGTGTCATAATGATGAGCCTTTGTATGTGGAGAAGTGACAAATTGCTAAAGGAAAATGATGTATGTTTTCTCTAAGCTTGGCAGGAGATGTGTATGACAGTAGTAGTAGTATAATCTTGTGACAACAACACCACACTGATACATTTGGAGGAATGACAAGATCATCATGTGAATGATCATAAGCAGACCGCAGACCTCAAGGAGCAAAGTTGGCGAAGGAGAAAGGACGAGTTTTGTTGTCTATCTCATGTTTTGTCTGACCGAGTTCATGAAGGGCAGTGCATAATTTCTCTGGGCATGTTTTTGTTTGATCTGTGACAGGGTCAAAACCAGTTTTTGTAGGAGGACAGAGACTCCTAGCTGGAGCAGAAATAAAGACAGAGCTAGAGAGGCCAAATACCTTAGGAAGCCGAGTTGAACAAGAACAGGAAGAAGGTAACGTTTTGTTTTTGTGTCTCTTGGTTCGCTACATGTTCAAGGGGGAGATTTGGACGAATTTATGATGGCAAACCCTGAGCTGATATAGGAGAAGTCTCTCTGCAATAAGGGCCGAAAAATTTTCTGAGTTACTTCAGGTGGACAGCAGCCCTATTTTGAAGGCCGAGCAGCCTAGTGGGGCTTTTAGAATTGGGCCATATTCATCTGAAGAACAGAGCAGGGAATTAGGGTCTTTGAGAGAGGGTTCTCTCTGGTTTGAGGCTAATTCAGGGTGCCCTAGACAGGGCCAAGAACTTCAGAGTGAAGGGAGCTCCAATCTGAAGGAATCTTGGAGATCTAGCAGGATGCCGTCAAGGAGAAATGGATATAAGGAGATATGATTTGTTGGATATATTCCTGAAGTAAATAGGACAAAGTTTTGTGAGTCATCTTGAGGGTTTATTCTATGTTGCTACAGCCCCAAAGTCTGTTCCACACACTCTCAGATTTATGATGAAAAAGGAGGGTCAGGACACCTAGAGACTAGATATCATACCCTGGGACAATGCTACCACTTGTATGCTCGTCTATGTGGATGGATCTAAAGGTTAGGATTGCTGCAATCAGAGAAGAGGAGCATGGTTCTGAACAGAAAAGAAGTGGTCTGTACAGTGAGAAATAAGAGCCAGCAGAGACAGTCTTTGGGCTAAAGACAAGATCTGTCCCGAAGAGACTAGGACAGAGGTATATAAGCCCTAGAAAAAGGCAGATATAGAAAGACCTAGTTAAGGGTTTCTATAGTGGTAAGTTGACCCTTAAGGGGCTGTCCCAATGTCTGTAAAAAAACCGCTCAGATCTGTACACAAGTTAAGGAGGCCAAGGCTCTAATTGCGGATCAGTTTGATTATCAACAGGGCAGTATATTACCTCAATGAATGTACAGTAGAATGAGCAGTTGGACAACAGTTAGGGCATGTACGGTAAAGAAAGTGAAGGACAGTTGTTGAAGCAGCCTAAGGGCAGCCAGTCATGGACTGTTAGTGGCAGTGAAGAAGCCCTAGGTGAAGGCAGAATTAGCGCCCTAGATCTGGGCAGATCTGGAAGTATCCTAAGATAAAGTGGACCTATTGTTGGGTGCACTGCTAGGAAAAGCCCTAAGATTCTATCATATTTGAGGAGGCAAATAACAGAAGCATGGGCTATGTAACAAGCCCTGGTTCAGTCATCTAAATGGTAGATAGAGGACTGATCAGAAGGCAGATTTATGGAACCCTAGTACAGTACAAGTTCGGGGCTGTTTGAGGGCAGTTTGATGAAACCTTAGAAGACCTCAAGAACAGCATAATGATCTGTTAGGAGGCAATGTTGGAGCCCTTGAAGTTGCAATGTGAGCAGTCTTAAGTGGTAAGGGGGCTGGTAGAGGAAAGCTACAATTACAAGTAGCTGATGTAAGAGAAGTATGCATACTTCTGACACAGGCTGAGGCTTGTTGATAAAGTCTCCCTGGTTGAGAGGGAGTGACCATAGATTTCTCCTCTCAGATTGAGAGGGAGTAAGGTTGGACACTGGTTCTCCCTGTGTCATGTACTAGTCCAGGACTAACAGCCGTAAGTCTGGTGCATGCATTACGGATAGGGAGAATAATGATTTGAATTAGTTTGGTTCTCCTTGTGTCAAGTATTGTGATGGATTAGGACTGATGTCCTAAGTCAAGTACATGGACATGAATAAGGAGAATGATGGATTAGATAAGCATCTTGGACAGACATTCTTGAGTCATGTAATGTGATAGATTAGGATGGAGATCCTAAGTCATATGGACTTGGATAAGAATGGTCCGATGGACAAACATTTCCTTGAAGGAAATGGTCCGGTGAAAGATATACTTCGGGTATCCTAGGTGGAGTCATAGTTTTAAAACTCCGACTCCGACTCCGACTCAGTCGAGCAATGACTCCGACTCCGATTCCGACTCGGTCGAGCAATGACTCCGACTCCGACTCTGAAACGGTAATGACTCGGTCGGCTCGTTTTCAATGACTCGGTCGTTGTAAAAAATACATTAAATATTTAGTTTTTTATAAAAAAACATAATTTTGAAGATTTTAAACATAATTTTAAAGATTTTCATTCATGTTTCCAAACACACAGCATTATAATTTAGATGGAAGACAACATATGATCAAAGTAGGCTCATGAACCAATCCATTATATCAAAATGGTACCCAATGGCAATACACAGTCAATTGTCATACATGATCAAAGACTCAAAACAAAAAACACATAACCAAGGAGGCTAGAAATGGCCTCTACAAGACTACAACAAAAGTAAACTGTGACGGTGGCCAGAGTCGCCAGACTCCAGTACTAGTACTACTGGCTAGTAGCTACTGCCAGAGGAGCCAAGATCATGTCGATCAATCTCTGGATCATCATCATCATCAGAGTCAGAGCCCCCTGCCCATGGCTCCTCCTCATCATCATCATCTCCAACTGCAACTGTAGATGTGGTACCACTAGCAGGCTGTGCAACTGCAGTAGATGCACGCTGAGATAGAGTAGCTATGCGGCTGCGCTTCTGTCGTGGCTCAGGCTGAGAAGAGGAAGCTGGAGTCCTTGCTAGCTGTGAGACTGAGGCTGATGGATCTGCATTCAACTGAACATGTTGAACTTCAGCTGATGTCTCCAAATCGAAATCTAAACCAAGATCCTCATCAGGATCAAACTTTGCTGGACAACTCTCCACTACCCAATCTGACGTTGGATCAATGTCTTCCAACACAATGGGATCTGAATCAGGTCTTTTGTTCAGCAAATGGTTTCGTCTGAGCCAAAGGTTGTATTGGACATAAACTAGATCATTCAACCTTTTTTGATCCAAACGGTTTCTCTTCTTTGTGTGAATCCTCTCAAAGACAAACCAATTGCGCTCACACCCAGTTGCACTGCAAGTTTGACTCAAAATACGAATTGCAAACCTTTGCAATTC